>JZKD02S1953049.1:797170-808661 GCA_000966675.3 Picea glauca
TAAAAGGAGGTTTCCCCCTCGAAGAGGCTTATTATCTGAAATTATCTCTTTTTCAAGGTGTTGAGTACTTTTTCTGAGGTTTTTCTATGCTATATTGATATTTGATTCTTAACACTTCCCTTATTTATGGAGAAGTTCATTGTCTCTCTTCTATGAGATTGCCTTTGGTGGAGGATTGAGGTGGTGGAGGCCCAGCTGGAAGTAACTTAGTTTCTCGGTTCCGAATCGTGCCGATACAAAAGTTTGTAACTTTTTCACTTCTGTTGACATATATTAATAGAAATACTCTTTTCTCGCCCAATTGATATCTTGCAAATATTTGATTTATAATTCCATGGGTGTATTTGTTATGTATACTAATGGATTATGCTATTGAATGTGCTAACATCATATATTATCACCATATGCTTGCTTTTCTTGGTTGTTGAGGACTAGTTGCAAGTATATTGCTTTGGGTCAAGTGCTCAATGGTGGACTTCATCGAATTTCTGGACGAGGTAGGACTTTTATCATGTCTTGCTAGCATGTTTGTTTATATAGCATACTTGATAATAAAGTTGATTTCTGAAGTCATTTTTGTCTGTTGTGGTTTACCCTAGCCATAGAGAGATTTTCCTTGTAACACTTAATGAAGATGCATTCCCCTTTGGCCCCTTTCTCCTTTCTTCTCCTTAGCTTCTTGATCAAACTAGGAAATTTGATTCTGGTATGCTCAAGACTTTCCTTATTTATATAAATACTTGCAAGAGGCTTGGGAGAGCTTCTAGATATTCTATAACCCAATAGAAACTCGAATGATGTGAGTTCCTAGGTTCATGCCACAAAGATACAGCTCATCCATTGCTCACCTCTTTATAACTTATCGAATATACAAGGTTACAGGGATCGTCGCATGTTGCACTATAAACGACCATTGACGATTGTCGCATGTTGTTTCCTATAGGTCCCGCGACGACACTAAAAAAGTCCTAAATCTTGAGCAAGAAATGTATTTTGATTTTCATCTTCTATTGGATCCCCTTCTATCTCTGTAGGGTGGAAATTAAGGCTATAACAACGACCCTTTCGAAATAATTGGCTTTATCGATAACTCCCCACCCTCACCCATACCATCTTGACTGGGTAAATCATGGTGCATAGTCCTTGTTTGTGACCTAGCAATGTAATATCTCCTTCACCATTAGCCTTGATTTTTTAGACACTCTGATGTGTGATGTTACTCTACTAGATTGCACTGACTTATTACTTGGGATAATTTACCATCATGAATGCTCTTCCACATATCCTTCTCACACCAACACATAAAACCTCACTAAGGATGGAAATATATTTTTCTTCCAATCCTTTGATGCTTCCTCTTCAAAAACTCTATATGGTAATGGTGTTGTACACCGAGTCACCCTTCGTAAATATTTACATCTGTGTATTAGTTGAGAAGATAAGCATGATCAAACCTCTTCACCCCTCACATCTGACTATCATGATGTTTTTACTAAATCCACCACTTTTCCACCCCCACAACATATTAAGCATACCATTGAACCCCTCCTCCATGACTATCATGATGTTTTTACTAAATCCACCACTTTGCCACCCCAACAACATATTAAGAATACCATTGAACTTGTTCATGGTGACCCCCTTCCCAATACCCAACCCTAATGTCTTATCCCTACCAAGACAACTAAGATTGAAAAACAAATTCAGGCATTGTTGTAAGTAGGAAATATTCACCCTAGATCCTCACCTTGTGGATCACCTGCCTTTATCATCCCTAATAAGGAAACCCATGAATGGAATCTAGTCACTTACTATAGGGTTCTCAATAAGATGTATGTCAAGCTCATATACCCATTAACTCATATCAAAGATTTGTTGGACCATTTGCAAGGTGATTCTTATTTTTCAAAGTTGGATCTAACTTCAATATACTATTAGGTTTGAATGAAGGAAACCGATGTGTGGAAAACAACATTCACGACCAAATTCAGGCTTTATGAGTGATTGGTTATGCCCTTTGGTATCACCAACACCCCCACCACTTTTATGAGACTCATTGATGACTTGTTCCATCTACACCTTGGAGTTTTACCATTATGTATCTAGATGATATCCCGATCTTAAACAAGATATGTGATGACTCCATCTTCATCAAGCATTGGATATTTTATGTTCCCATCAGCTACAGGTAAAACTAAAAAAATTAGTGGTTGTCTGATGTTGTATTTCTTACTTGGTCTTTTTAATTTCTATAGAAGGAATTCAACCAAACCCCTGCAATGTGAAAACCCTCCTCAAATGGCTATTACCCCACATTGTAGTTGACCTAAATTTTTTTCTAGTTGGTGTCAATTTTGATCAAAAGTTCATTTTCTAGTTTTCCAAGATGACATGTCTTCTCCATGTTCTCTCTAATCATCATATTTTTTATTGGACCCTATACATCAAATCCACCTTTCATCACATCAATCATCTCTTGTGTTTTGCACCCATCCTTTGACTGCCTAATTTCCAACATCCCATTGAGATAGTGTGTGATGCTTGATTTGAATTATGCTATTGGGGTCATTCTCAAATAGGGAGGCCATTATGTAGCATATCATTGAAAATCCTTATAAAAAACTAAACTCAAGTACAACATATATGAAAAGAAAATTTATAAATTGGTTCAAAATTTAAAACATTGGCATCATTATTTGTTGGGTAAAGAAATTGTGCTCCACACATATCAACATCCATTTATCTTTCTCAATTCACAATATAAACTTCATGAAGAGAGTCACCTCAAATAGCCACCTATATCCAACAATTTCATCCAATGGTAAAATACAAGAAGGGGCCACAAAATCAAGTAGGAGATATGTTAAGTCACCCACTTACCCAATCTTGCAATTTTGGAGGTGAGAGCACCCACTTTTGATGGATAGAAACACTAATTTTCTATAGATCTCATGTTTGGTCCAATTGTATATGCCCTACAACACCCTACTATAATGAATCATATGCCTTTTCTGGATTACACACTCTAGGAGGGTTGATTATACCATTTATAATATATTTGTGTACCTGCTACTGAGGCCCATTTTCTACTAATTAGGGAAGCACATTCTTTTCTCCATGGGGGGCACTTTGGTAATGAAAAGACTCTCTTACATCTCTAGAAACATTTCTATTTTCCTTATATGTTGTATAAAGTTAGCAACTTTGTGAGGTGTTGTGCCTTGTGTAACCAAAATAAGCCTGCTAATCACAAGCTTGAAGTGCACCAACAACTTCTACTTCCTTCTCACCCTTGGGTGGAGCATTCTATAGATTTTATTTCAGGATTTCCATTGACCCTATAGAAACATGATTTTTTTTTTGTTGTAGTATGTGATTTTTCAATGATGTCCTTATTCATGCCCTATAATGAGCATATTACTACAGACAATTGACTTGATTTTCCACCATGTTTGGACAAGTTTTGGCCTTCCACGCATTATTACTTTTGTAATAGATGCTCATTTTTTGTCAGTCATTTTTGGAAGGAACTTTGGAAAATTTTAGCCTTCCTACAAAACTGTAGAAATACAAAGTGAAAGACTCACTAGAATGTTTGAAACTTATCTCTGAGAAGAGATGTGATAGCTACACTCATTTGAAAGAAGATGATTGTTACAATGAGGCTCCAAAGGCATTTTTAACATAAATAAATTCCAAAACTCTAACCCCGAAAGATGAAAAGCCAACATGTTTGTAGACCTCGTTTTGGGTAGTTTGGTGTATCATCTTCCCGGGGGCGTAAATTTGGCATACAATCTCCATTTGGGGTGCACGATAACTCATTGGAAAGGTATCGACGAGGATATTCATTTTATAGGCTCAATCATGCCTTTTCATATCAGTAAGTTTCCCGATCGAGACAAAGCAACATTTAGAACATTTTTGTTGGACCATAAGAGAGAAAACAATTTGATCTTCATTCTTATTAGTTTGTTGGTATGAAAATCAACAAATTCATTTTCACCACCCTTGTCCACAAAAGTCAGCCCCAGACCTTTTCGGCCACCCAGGGAGATGAGGGAGGAAAATATCTAAGTTGGGTGTTCCTAAGAGGGATTTTACACAAGTCCCTCACTTCTCCTTCTTCTCCTTTTCACCGCCTTAGAAACAAGACCATATAAGGTGTGGGTAGTCTCTGCCTCATGTTGAGCTATCAAATATGTTGTAATCGAATTCATTGCTAGATAGGTGGGATTTGCCTCAACGAAGGGGTTTTTCTTATAATAGTAGGATGCTCGCATAATTTGTTGAACAAAGAGAAAATGTTGCCTTGACACATTTAAATAGAATGTATGTATATTCAGTTGGCATGCATGACATAGTTATATAGATATATATGTTTAGTGTTGTGTTAGTTCTTAAGTACAACACTTATTACTAATCTATGGGTTCAACTTGATTTGTAATTTTAACATTTCTTAGTAGAGAAGAGAAGTATCGATTCCATGGGTTGTTGTTTATGATCTCTAGCCTCAACATATGGTTTTATTTTCTCAAGAATTTACCTTGGACAATTTGATGCAATAATTTCATGGTTTTGTTTGTTTGAAGGACGCCATGCATTAACAACATGGCCAAGACTATACTATGCCTTGATAGATGACACTAATGGGGAAATGTCCAAGTATTATTATTTTTATATCATCAGAATAATCCTCTATTAGCTTGACTTTGGAAATCAATATGTTTTCCTCCAGGAAGTAAATTGATTCTTCACACTGCATCTATTCATGTTATATGGGGAATCACCTTTTATGTAAATTATTTATGGAAAAAGACAATGTGGAACTTACTGCTCAATTTTTGTACTAAGTTTGAGATAAAAGAATCCTTATGAATGCTACTTGAAGCATAATATTTTTGGGATTATTGCAATAATATGTATATTTTGAATTGAGGTGCTCTTATGAATCCATCATAATTGGTTGTTGTTGAAATTGTCAAGAGCCCTTGGTCATTTGAAGATTAGAATATACTATTGGTACTGACATATACTTATCATATTTAATAGAAGAGAATATTTTGGCTTCATTGTTGGAATTTAAAAAACACATCCATTATATTCTCTCATTGTTGTGCATTGGCATTAGCACTGAGAGAGCCAACAGAAAAACACCAAGACCAAAATTAAAAATAAAACATTCATTATTGTTAAAGAGCAATGATTAAATAAGAGCACACTTATTTTGTCATTTATTTGCATTAGAAAAGAAACTGATTTTATTTCCAGAGAAGCCTAGAACCCCAAAGCATTTAGGCCCAAACAATGCTTGAAGAAGCAAAGTCTCAACAATGACAGTTTTTTTTTTTTTTTAATTTCATAGAAGATCTGGTTAGTGAAGCAAGTGGGCTATAAGTCCCTTGATTATGGATCATATGGTACTAGAGAAGTTGAGTCCTTGACTGTGATGCAATGGCCAGAACCTTGCAGACCTAGAATGGGTAGATAAAATACAGAGAGGTTCGAAAACATGCAATCCATTGATGCTCAACTTCAAGAAGAGAAAAGGTACTTGAAGGAACAAGTCTAGATGTTTAACTAGAGGGTGGAAGGAATGGAGAAGAACCTTGAGATATCAATAAGGATACTACCAATGCTAGATAAAAAAATTATTGAATTCTAATACTCCCTCACTATGGTTATGGAAGATAGGGACAAGAACATAGTTTAGCTTGTACACTTGGGAGAGAAGGTCATCTAGTTGGACAATTGGCAGGAGGATGGGTTCACTCAAATGATGGTTCAGTTGCAGAAAGAGTTCGAAGATAAAGAAGAGGCATTAGAAAAGCTCCAAGAAGTTGTCCAAGAGCATAGAGAATCAAAACCACTGTCAAATTTAACACCATGGCCAAGACAATTTTGGTAACATCACCTTCTGTAGACATTTCTCAAGGGCATATTGGTGAATTTGAAAGACATACGAGAGGCGTCGGATCAAAATTTTTAAGGTAGATGGGATATGATGAATAAGGGCTAAGCAAGAGAAGACAAGGCATCCTAATCCCCATTGTAGTTGAACTGAGGGACAACTATGAAGGCCTTGGTTTCGAGGGAATAGATGAAAAGGACACAAAATCCAAGATCATGTTTGTGAAGGCAAAGGACATGGTCATTAGAAGAGTCAACGATCACAGGCGTTATGGGTCATAGTGTTTTACGAGAGCTAGTTTGTTATGTTCCATAGTGTGTTAATGGGTGATTGCATAAAGGGTCATAGTGTATTAAAGGGGTTTGTTGTGTTCAAGGATATCAAGTGTTAGTGGGTTATTTCCTTAAGGAAATAAGCATCAAAGGTTATTGCATATTAAGGTGGTTATTCCTTTTAGGGTCATTAAGTGTTAGGGGTGATGATTTGAAGTACTACATTATATTAAAGTAATTAGTGTGTATAAGGTCTTAGAGTGTCGGGGGTGATTGCATCATTGAAGCATAAAGGTAAGAGTCACAATGTAGGAAGGGGGTTAGTGTGTTCAACAATATCATAAATTCTTAAGGGGTGATTGCATCAGTAATCATAGTTCTTAAGGGTCATAGCATATTAAGTAGGTTAGTATGTTCAAGGTCATAATGTGTTAAGGGATGATCACATCAATGGTTTTAAGGATTAATGATAATTTTGTATCAAGAGGGTTAGCATTTTTAATGTCATAGTGTTTCAGGGGGTGATTGTGTCAATGGTAATATGCATTAAGGTCTGTAGTATATTAAGGGTTAGCATGTTCATGATCATATAGTGTTTGGGGGTGATTGAATCAACAACCAAAAGAATGAGGTTCACAATGTGTATTTAGGGTGTTAGTGTGTTAATGTCAAAGAGTTTTAAGGAGTTTTAAGTTAGTCTGTTTGAGGTCATAGTGTGTTAGCAAATGAATGTGTCAATACCTATAGGGGTTAATGGTTCTAATGTATTAAAAGGATTAGTTTTTTTAGGGCCATGGTGTTCTAGAGGGTGGTTGTGTCAACGTTAATAATGATAAAGGGTCATATTTTATTAAGGGGGTTAGTGTGTTTAAGGTAATAAGGTGCAATGGGTTGATTACGTCAAGGGTCATAGTGTATTAATGGGGTTATTGAATTCAATGTCATCCACTGTTAGGAAGTGATTGCATTAATTTTCATAGGTGTTAAGGATCATGATATTAAGTGGGTTAGCGTGTTTGAGGTCACTATGTGTTAGGGAGTAACTGTGTAAAAGTTCATAGTGTGTTTATAAGGTGAGTGTGTTTAGGGTTAACATATTGTGTTAGGGGGTGATTACATCAATGGTCATAGGGGATAAGATGAATCATGATGTATTAGGGGTTTAGTGTGTTCTAGGAAATGGTGTGTTAGGGGTGTTCGTGTGAAGAGTAATAAGGGTTAAGGTTCATAGTGTGTTAAGGGGGGATTATTTAGTGATCATATGGGTTAAGGATCATAGTTTCTTAAGGGGGATCGTAGTTTATTAAGGTTTTAAGGGTCATATAGTGCAAGATGACGATTGTGTAAAGGTGGCATATGGTTAATGGTAATAATGTAACTATGGGGGTTATTTTTTTCTAGGTTATAGTTTTTTAGAGGGTGATTACCTCAATGGTAATAAAGGTTCACGTTGATCATTGAGTATTAGGAGGTTAATGATGTTAACGATTATGATCAACAAACTAGTAACCACATTAATATAATGACCCCTAACACAATATACTCCATAACCACTTTGACTCCTAACACAAGTCTAAAAATGGTCAATGTGGTTTACAATATTAACCATATTATTCATATTGCTTATGGTTAACCATATTCACCGTGCAGTCAACTATATTTACACCATGATCAACCTTATTAACCATGATCAATTGTGTTAACCACCATCACTCATATTGACTATCGTTAACCTTATTAACCATGATTAACCATATTGACCACAATTCTCCATATTGACCATTCATAATGATTAGGGGTTAGTGGGTTAACCACTAGTTGGTTGGTGAGTTAGATCATTGGTGGGTTAGATTATTAGTGGGTCAGTTGGTTAGGTGTTAGTGGGGTTAATGGTTATGAGATTCAAGGGTTTGTGGACCAATTATATGGTCAACCATGATTGGAATTGTGGTCAATATGGTCAACCATGATTGGAATTGTGCGTAATATGGTCAACCATGGTTGGAATTGTGTTCAATATGGTCAACCATGGTTGGAATTGTGGTCAATATGGTCAACCATGGTCAATATAATGAATGATACTAACCATGACCAATTATGATCAACTATGATCAATGGTGTTAACCTTGCTTAATATGGTCAATGAGAGTTAAGCGTTAATGATTTTAATATGGTGGGGTTAGTGGGTTAGTCTTCAGGGGATTACTACATAGCGAGTTAGAACCCAATTATACACTAACCCACTAACCATTGAACAATAATCTTTACCTGCTAATGACTAATCCCCTAAGCATTAACCCACAAAACCTAACCCTTGACCCACTAAGCAACTACCTACTAATTTTTATTTACCATTCACTATTAATGGATAACCCACTAAACCCTCACCCACTTATGAACTGATGCCTAACCCACAAATCAATTAACCCTTAACCAATAACCCATAAATCCTTAATCCGCTATCACCTAACTTACTAACCCTTAACCAATAACCCATAAATCCTTAATCCGCTATCACCTAACTTACTAACCCTTAACCCATTAAACACTAACTCATTAAACCCCAAACCTACATAACCTCTAAGAGGTTATTGTGTAATTAATTGCATCTTTAGTAGAGTCCTTAATAGAGTTTTTAATGGAGTCTTTTATATAGAGTCCTTAATAACATTCTTAATTGAGTCTTTATCAAATGAATGACATGCACAACTAGAGGGCCTTTATATGAAGGCACGGTTGGTCAAAAGTGGTTTCTTTAATGAGCTTTGCTGGTGCGGTGAAAGTTGATGGTCAAAGTCATTCTGGTGACAGAGTCTCGTACTTTGAATAGAACATTTTTTTTCTCTCTTTGGGGTGCTATTTTAATGTTTTTATATCGTTATCCAAAATACTTTTAGGTATAGTTATGACTATAGCATATTTTATTATTATTTTGAAGTATGTTTATAACATATTTTTTTATTATTAAGTTGTTTTTTTGTTTTAGATGGTAAAATTTATCATAATTTAATTGTTAATTGGTAGTGAGGATAGTTTAGTTATTATTAACTATTGTCAAATTTAGCTAATTAATTGGATATTGTGAGTTTTATTTTGTAAGGTAGTAATTCATCACAATTAAACATCCAAAAAAAATTAAGCAATGTGAAAGGTCGATGTAACCTACACTGATGTAATCTCTAGATGATTTTTATGAAGTAACATCCTAACAAACAAACAATTTTTATTATTATTGATTATTATTCATTAATGTGGATTGATTCATCTTTCTTATTCAAAGAAAACCATATCCTTAAAATAAAGAAAACATATTAATATTTATTTTATAATAAAAAAATTACCCACCGATATTATAACATTATAACTTTGACTGAAATGAAAATGAATGCTTATCAATTCATTTTTTTATCTATATAAACACATAACAATATATAATAAAATGAATCTTATTAATTTATTTTTCTATGTATATAAACAAATAACAATATATAATAGTTTCTAAGGAAAAAATGGATTTCTAATAGACCTAGTGGAATACACATGCTAGTGGCTTAGAACTAAACTAAGCTTTAAACTAATATCATTTTCTTCTGTTTGATCATGAAGCTAGACCTCAAAAAGGATTTTGACAACATTGATTGGAATTTTCTGAGACTAATCCTTCACTCAGTGGGCTTCGGTGTCAACTTCACTGACTGGATAATGTCCTGTGTCTCTAGTGCAAATTTTGCAGTGTTGATAAATGGCGAGGCGACTAGATTTTTTAATTGTGAAAGGGGACTCCATCAGGGCTGCCCACTTTCACCTTATCTCTTTATTTTAATTATGGAAGGCCTTAGTCTCCTCCTCACTAAAAGCTTCTCTCAAAACCGCATCTCTGGTATAAAGGTTTCAAATCTCGTCAAGATCATACACCTCATGTTTGTTGATGATAGTCTTCTATTGTCTAAAGCGGTTTTAGCTGAGTGGCTTGTGATTTTGGACATTTTACAACACTTCTGTTCTGTTTCGGGGCTGTCCATTAACCCTACAAAGTCCACTGTACACTTTTGGGGCCTCTCTGAGGCCAAACTCACTTGCCTCAAAGCTTCCTTACCCTACACTTTTATAGACTTGAACTTGGGCTTCAGGTACCTTGGATACCAGCTGAAACCGGGAGCCTCCTCCTCAATCGACTGGAGCTGGTTAGTGGCCATCTTCGAAAGGAGAATAGGATTTTGGTGTAATAAATGGATTTCCCTGGGTGGACGACTTATTCTGGTAAAGTCGGTGTTAGAAAGTCTGGTGGTTTATTGGATGACCCTGGAACGGATTCCCAACAAGATCATTACTCTGCTTCGCAGACTCTCCTTCAATTTTCTGTGGAATGACCTTGCAGGGAAGCGTCGATTTCATCTCTGCAGCTGGCAGACTCGCTCTAGACCAAAAAGGTCTGGGGGTTGGGGATTAAAGAACCTTGCTATCTTCAATACGACCCTTCTTGCTAGTTCCTTCTGGAGAGCTGTCACCCTTGACAGTATTTGGCATCGAGTCATTATGGATAAGTATTTGGGATCCCAGCCACTTCATCTTTGGCTGAGAAAGTCTTAGCTCCTACAGAAGAGGGCTTCTCCATTCTGGAGGGGTCTGGTTTCTTCCTCCCAGGTGATCCTGCACTGGCTCCGTTGGCGGCCTGGATCGGGTTCTGAAATCTATTTTGGTAGAGATAAATTACTTGGCTTGGATGCTCGATCGATCCTATCACTGCTGCTCATATTGCAGCTAGGTTCCTTCAACTTCTTTTTTCTTGCACAGGTGAAGGTAGAGAACAACGCTTCTCCTTTCCTGGATCGTTGGCTACACAGTAGGGATTTTCCCCTTTTTGGATCGATGGCCCGGGAATGGGATACTTTCTCAGCAGCCTTAAGACAAGCTGGTTTCTCCCTCAACAATGCGCGGGATGCCCTCATCTGGGCCGGGGGTGATGCCACTGGCAGAGTCACAGCAAAAAACTTATACGTGACCCTTCTTCCAGCTCAGGATGTCGCTGCTACACCACCGTGGCTCTTCCAGATTGTTGTGGGGTATTCTACCCTACGGACTAATAAGCTAGGGCTCTAAACTTATACGCAGATCATGACCCTTAATATTTAACTTTTAACCTTCTACCCAAAATCTCAACCCCTTTTCAAGCAAACAATGGAAGAATCGATTCACCTTTTTAACGATGATTGAAGTAGATCCTCCGTTGAGCCTCCTATTTCCTTGTTGTTGCTGCCCCTTCTACAAAGCTTCCTGCAATCAAGGTAAGACTATACATGCATGCTA
>JZKD02S1953049.1:816991-834771 GCA_000966675.3 Picea glauca
TTTTGGCAGAGTTTCTTTGCTATCCTTTTTCCTTTTTGATTAGTACCCCTACCCCTCCTTTTATAGGCTAGGAAGAGCTAGGGTTTTAGGCGAACTCTCGGCCATGCATGGCGGAGAGTTTCAGTTAACTGACAAAAAGCCTCGTGTCCCGGCGGAAACTTTCCTAATTTTTTGCTTTGTTAGGTACCCGTGGGCTGTTTTGGGCTAGCCCGCGGATGCCCGCGTGCAGTAAAAGGACAACAAGCGGTTGCCCGTGCCCAGTGAGAAGTTAGGGCGCGGGTTGCTTGTTTTAAGTGGTTTTTTGAGGAATTACTCAGCATGGCTTTGGCTAGGAAGAGGCATGAGTTAGCCTGATGCCAGGTAAACCTGTATGGTGCATTTTAGGGTTATAACATAGATGTGGAGGTGGCCGATCCCCCTTAAACTCATTCTTTTTATCTGGCTTTGTGCAAATGAGAAAGCTCTCACCTGGGAGGAGCTACGTAGAAAAGGTTGGCATGGTCTAGGCATTTGCTATCTCTGCCACCGAGCAACTGAGGATATCCATCACTTATTGATTCATTGCCCTTTTACAATAGAAGTCTGGAACAGAATAATACAACATTTCTCTCTTCCCTTCACTTGGACCGGTGCCACCACTGCAGATTGTTTCTCACCCTGGTACTCGGAAAAAGCAGCACCGCTTACACTGGCTACCTTGGTTTGCTGGCAACTCTGGACATAGCGCAACAAGGCCTTATTTGAGGACACTCCACCTTCCTCCTCTGCGGTTTTCCACAGAACTCTGGCTACCTTCCATTGGCAACCGTTTACTGTAAAGGCTCTCCCTCACATTGCTGTGGATTTTATTTTTCCTGAAGGCCATACCCTGGTGTGTTTTGACAGCACGTCCCGATCCTCTGGATTATGCTGTGGAGCTGGAGGCACCTTCAAGACTCACCAGTCGAGGATCACAAAGTGGTTTATTAACTGCGGTGAGGGTACAAACACCAAAGCTGAGCTTATGGTCTTATGGGCTTCTCTCACTCTTGCTTCCCTTTGGTCTTTAAATCACCTCCTTGTTCTTGGAGACTCGAGAGTAATCATCGACTGGATCAATCGAATCAACAATCTCCAATCCACTCACATTGAAGGATGGAAGCAAAAAACGCAGCAGCTGTCCAAACTCTTCTCTGATATCAACTTCCGCCATATCCCCAGATCACATAATACCGAGGCGGATGCCCTCTCCAAGAGGGCTCTCAGCGAAGTGGTTGGAAGACTCTCCATCTTCCACTGTGATAGAGGACAAGAGAGCACTATATCCTAGATCAACATCTTCAAATTATAATGGCCTCTCTGGATTGCTTGATGACAACACTGTAATCCATGTTTCTGTTACTTATTTTTGATTGGGTTTTGATCTCCCGGGATAGAACTCAGGATTATTGCATAAGCGATAGTTGTGGAAAGGAGTGGACCGGTTTTAGACTGTAATCGGCCATCCTTTTGTTCCACCCTCCGGGTTGTTTTCATGTTTTTAGTGGCCAATTTTCTCCCCTTAAAAGCACGGTTTTGATTGAAAAGAACAAGCCTATTGTATGCTCGGTATACGATTGAAATACCAATCCTATCCTGGCAAATGCACAGTTCAACTTACTCAGCTTGAGACTGCGATTTTTATTGTAAATGAATTTATACCTATAATAAATTCAAGAAATTTTTTCATAGAAAAAAAAAAACTAATATCATTTTCTTCTTGTTTGTAAAATAATAAATTGCTCTACTTTGACTCTTAACTTATATTGAAGCCCACCAGTGTGATCACATTCTTTTATTTTATTTTAATAATAATAATATGAATACTTTGCCAATTTTTACATATTATCTTTAATTATATTTGTTTTCTCTTATACAATATTGCATTTTCATAGTAATAGACTATCAGTTTCACCAAATACTTCAACAAATATTTTTAAATTTTTTTAAGGGTATTATTATTCTTATCAATATATTACTTTCCTTTGTTTTTACATTAATATTTTTATCACTTTTTATTTCTATAATAGATTAATATTCTTATTAATATATATTTTTTCTATGGTATATTTTTATTAATTTTTTTATTTTATTTTATTATTATTATTTAAAAAAAATAAAATCAATTTTAATTAATTGAAAATTATTATTATTAATATTTTAAAAATATTTATTTTTTAATTTTTAATTTATAAATACTATAAATTATTGTTTATAATATAGTTCATTTAAATGTCAAGGTAACTTATAAAACTTTGTTTTCGTGATAAAATATCCTCTTAAAAGTAATTGTAGTATGTGGTGATGTATATGCCTCACCAAATTAGAACCCGTGACATTATTATATAATAAATAATGTAGAAACACAAACAGAACCCGTGACATTATTATATAAAAAATAATGTAGAAAAACAAACAAAATAATAGGTAATTTTTTTCACTCCATCACCTTTATTATCACCTTTATTAGAAACAAGTGTTGCATGGCAGTTTAATGCCTGTCAAATAGATTTGTAAATGGAGATGATAGTTGGCACCTTAAAATAATTGATGATGATGATTATTTGAAGATGGGGAGAGATGAAGAATATTGTTTAAAAAACAAAAAATAACAATATAGTAAGTAAAGAGTAATTAGAATAGATATTTAACAATAAGCAAATGAAAGTTGAAATATATAAAATTAAATGACAATTATATATATATATATATATATATATATATATATATATATTAAAAAGTTATGTTCAATTGTTTTTTAGAAATGAAATGATAAAAAAAATTTAAATATTAAAACCTATGTTGAAATTTCTTTGAATACTAATTTAAGATATAACTTATATCTTAATTTACAATTACTGAAAAAGAATCTACCCAAAAATACATGGCAGGAATAAAGTAATTAATATGAAGTGGAATATTCTCATAAAGTAAATGCAACGTAACATGTGAAGAAGATATCTGATAATATAATCTTGCGTAAATCGTGGTTTAATACATTTTAATGGGAGATGACCTCGAGGTTTTTGCTTATTAATGCCAATCCTTTTGAACCTGTGTGGTGAGTTGTCACTAATAAAAGCATAATTAATGTGCATTGGGAAGGGCGTGAAGGTGGCGGGGATGAAGGGGAGCGATAAATTCTTTGAAACTTTTTGTGAACCCGAGTAAAGTGAAGCTTGCACGTTCGAGGAGTGCGGGGTGGAATTGTAGATCACAGAAGTTTTGGGTGCAAGATGTATATCATGGAACACGGGGAATGAGAGCTCGATAGCGCCAACCCAGGAACCCGTGGCCATAAAATTGGCTAAGTATGGAAATGAACGACAGTTGGTCGGACTCCCGTAAATTGCGCTTTAAAGCGTATTAATGGGAGATGTCCTCGAGGCTTTCGCTTATTAACGCCAATTTTTTCGAACCTGTTTGTTGAGTTGTCACTAGTAAAACCATAATCAATGTGCATTGGGAAAGGCACGAAGGTGGCAGGGATGGAAGGGAGCGATAAATGCTTTGAAACTTTTGTGAACTCTGTTGACGATTTAAAATGTCAATGTAATTTCGCCCGCAAAGTGTTGCTAATGCCTATTATTATATAAGACTAAATAATGCTAGTAGGTGGGACCCCTTGAACTTTTGAAGATCAGGCCTGTTCATTTTCAATGTTATGATGATGTGCTACAAAGGTTTACATGGTTAATGAGAATATGGTTGTCATTGATATGAGTTAAGCTTTGAGATGTTGTTCCTTCATGATACTACAACCTACTATTCATGTATGGTATTTGTTCTCCTCGCACCTGCACAACAAACATGTTAGTAAAATTACATGAAGGGTAGGTTGGAAGAAGACAAAGTATTACAACGAGTGCAAAGGGACCTAGTTCTGCAATACTACATGCATAAAATATTTGTTGATTATTGTTAAACCCTAGCTAATAAGGAGATGGCTTTGAAATTGTGTTAGATTACATTTGAAATGCATATGGTGGAAATTTTGGTGTCACATTTGGCAAGGTGATAATGCAATGGTTAATGGAATTAGTAGTTGATATACATATGTTATGAACGTCAGTGGCGCATGGAAGCAATGGCTTTGCAATTTTATATAGTCCATATGTATGGTGGTTATGCTATGCTTCAGGTTGATGTTGATCACGTTGTTAGTGATGATTCTATACATGATCTCTTAGGTTGTATAGTGGTCGAGCGATTTATTTGAGTTATATTGGGAATATGAATGTGGGTGGCGCATCTGGCAAAGTAATAATGCGAATGGTTGAATTGTTATATGGAACTTGGATTATGCTATGGTTTAAATGTGTTGATATTCTCGATGCATGGATTGATTAATGGTGTTAATGGGGGGCTTGTTGGCATGTACTGCTGAGTAAATGAGATGTGGGTGGAGGCGACATGCATTTACTGCACGTCACCTTTACCCTTCCCGTTGGCCGCCACCCTAGTCGGACTATTGTTTGATCTTGTTGTTGTGTTCACGCTCCAGATTTTTTGCAGGGTGAAACCGCTCGACCACCTCTCGTCTTAAGGATTTTGATTAATAGGTATGTCTCTTTTGTCCATTCTTGAATTCACTTTGGTAAGAAATGATTTTGGCTCAGTTGTGTGGGTTTGTGTTTGTCCTGAGTGATGCAACTGTGTGGAATTTTGGTTTTGAATGGAAAATGGATGGTTCTGTCATGATAGTTTTAAGTTTATCTAAGTTGTTAGCCTTCATGGGTGATAGTTATTTGTTACCACTACGTTTTGGTTGAAGGGTTTTGTTTAAATCATGGTTGGATGGTTTCCTTCACGATTCTTGGGTTTAACTAGAGCCCTATTTTCTTGTTTCGACCTTGTCAAGGAACTGTCTCCCGTTTACAAGAGAATCATAGTCCTCCTTGCGCATACACCTTTGGCCTCAAAGTTTCACTGCAGTTAGTTTTGTTCCTCCTGTGAATACTACTGTGAAAAACCCTAACCTTCTAGACGGGAGTTGCATAGGGAGACTGTCAAGTCTGCCAAGTTGTTTTTGGTTATTGTGGTCTATTACTTTGAATACGGGCTCACCCATTGGTCGTATAGCATTCGTGTTGGTATGGTTTTTCGTCAATGCCTCTGTGATAATAGCGTGAACCTTTCATTGCCAATTTGCACTTATAAAGTTCACAGTCACCTGCCTGATTTCAAAGAACTTAGTTGTTTTTAATGGAAGGGTCTCTGCCCATTTCGATTGGATTCATGGGTATACACAACTACCATGGCTTGTTTGGTTGATTGATTTTCTTGCCACAATGGAGAATTGTTAGTTGATGTACAGTCACTAGCTTTGCACTTATGGTGATTTGGTTGATGGATGACATTAGTCACGGATGCTTAGGGTTTCTCACATAGGTCGCATTCTGTGTATGGCGTTTTGCAAATGAAACATGGGGCATGATAACTATGGTTTCCCTGGGACCGAATGATAATCGAAATGGATAACTATAGAAGGCATATCCATAACATCCTTGTGTTATTGGTTGAATAGGCCTGAGTGCACATGGCTTGATTAAATCACGGTGTGACTTAAACGAACCAACCACTTATTAATGCGCACATCCCCAACAAGATATGTTGAGTTATTATCATGACTGAGTGTTTGTTGTGATAAGTGGAAATGATGCATTATGGAGTTTGGTTAGTTGCACTCTCTGTGTAGTATGAATAGTTTGTTTTTATACTCAGTGATACCCTCAGAGTTTTAAGCATGCTATTTATTGCAATTGACCATTGTTGATGATAGTCGCGTTGGATATTTGGCTCGGCTTTTAAGCCACATTGAGTTGTTTTATTTTATAGTGGTATGGTTACATTGCCTTGGAAATTTACTCCTGCATAGCTTGTGTCTAAATGGTGGTTGTTGGTTGTATAGTCAATTGTCATTTCAGGCGTGGCATGTGAGGTTTGATTATTTTGGTATTTTTACTGCATATGTATATGGGAACGAATATCATTACAGATCTTGATTGGCTCTATTGCAGAAATAGTGACTTCATTATTATTTTGGAAACATGACTTTTAAATATAGATGTGGATTGAAGAAACATATGACAATGGTGGATGTTAATGGTTACAAATTGGGAATGAGTGTTGTTGTTGACTGTTATAAAATGAAAAATGTGTGAATAAAGGGAACATAACCTCTTACAAATTGTGTGAAATACTTACTATTCTATAATGACACTATGTTGGATATTAATGGACAGTGAACTAGTCAAATACACAGGAATTATTACTCAGTCATCTGATTGTTGGTTGATGCATCTATTCTTATTGCAGAATGTTTTATGGATCGTTTGATTAATTTCATGAATAGTAATCATTATCCCCCCCTCTCATTTTCTCACTTTCCGCTAATCACAAACCTTTCACATATCATGGATTCATTGTTTCACTCCCTGTTATGATATTGATTACAGCCAAGAGAATTTCTATGTTAAGTGGATGAAGTGGCAATATCTTGGGTAGATTGTAGTGAGGTTTTATTTGGTTGATTTACAGTCGATTGTTGTTATCATTGGGCAGTGACCATTTTTTTCTCCCCTTTCATTATATCATATTTTCGCTCAATACAAACCCCTCATGTTTCCCAGAACAATGTTTCACCCCCCTGCTTGTTGGTTAACATTAGAACAATTTGTATGGATTGGATTGCATGAGCCTGATACATTCTGCGCCGAATCTATTTTGTATTTTTAAGAGTTTTCATGCATGGCTATTTAAAAGACTATTTTCTAATCGATTACACATGCAGGATGAGTGTTTTCAATCGGGGAAGCCATGGCCAAGGAAACAGAGGTAGAGGTAACTGGAATCGAGGCCCAAGAAGGCCCAGGTTCTCTATACATTTTGATGTTGATTCAGAAGAGCTTGGCCAATTTTTTCATGATGGATTATTTAATTGGATTGGACAGGGAATAGTCCAACCTAGGCCTAAAAGGCCTCCTTTCCAAGCTCCTCAAGCCCTCAGTATCCTTGTGCCTCCTCGTGTCTCTTTACAGCCTGAGTTCCCTGAAAATGATGGGTGGCAGGAGATTGTTCACCCAACAGTCTCCCAACAGCGTGGTTGGCCCAACTTGACCTTGCCTGCTCCTCCACCTTTGAACCCCATTGTCCAATCTGCCCCTAACTACTCACTAGTGATATCCTCCCATGCCAGCAAGAGATTGAAGATTGAATCCCACCATGCATTTGATAAAGGAAAAGCTACTGCTTCCCCTTCCTCACCCTCCAATGACTCTGACAAATCTGTGTATTCACGGATGCATTTGAGGGATGATTGTTCCCATGTGATGTAATGTCCCTCACCTCTTGATAAAGAGGTGATGAGGAGACTCAGTGGCCTGGGCCTCCCCACTAGGCCATAGTCTCACACTGAGGGGGAAGGTCAACTAGACAAAGGTTATATTATTAATTTGACTTGAGGAAAAAGGTTAAAAGGAGTAAAAGATAACTCAATAAAAGAATAGGAGTTAACCCTGGGAGTTAATCTAACTCAACAGAGAAATAGAAGGAAAAGTATAAATAGAAGGTTGGGGCACACCTATTTGGCATTCTGGATTTTGGTATTTTCTTGTTATTGCTCTTGAGCATACAGTTTGGGGGTTTTGCTGTACAAACCCTTGTGAGAAACTCAGTGGTGAAAGATCCACTCACTTGTTCCGCAGCTTGGTTTTGGGGATGAAAGACTCCACCCACACCATTCTACACTCAACACACTTCCATCTATCGATTCAGAAAAGCAGCAGGGCCATATTGTTCATGAGTTTCCAGCAAGGGCGCATCATCATCTAAAGAAGGGTTCGATCTAGCAGATCAGGAGAGCCTTTGGTCATTCCGACACTTGGGTTTTGCTTGCAGGGTCTCAACCATCATTTTGAGGGTTTTTCTGGAGAGTTATCACCATTGGATCTTTAGCTTCAGATTGGGACGGCTTGGAGGCAAGAGGACGTCCTGTGATTCAGTCTTTCTCAGATCTAGGGAGATCTACTTAGAATCTGGGTCTGAAACTACTCATATGGGTTTCCCATAGCCCGATCTACATTCCTGGAGAGTTTCGGAGCATTTGGAGGTCTCCTTCATAAGGGCCGAGTTATCTAGGGTTTCAGGCATCCAGGAGGGCATAGCTTCATTTGAGGATTCAGTGTTTGGAGGGGTTTGCCTTAGCCTTTCATCTTGAGACTTCAGGAGGGGGTTACTATCACCTGGATCTATCATTTGGTAGAGTTTGGACTCATTTGGAGTCTTCCTACAGTTGGGCCAAATTATTGAAGGTTTCAGCTATCTACTAGAGAGTGGCATCTTCCAGATTGAGGAGCTTGGGATTCATACAACCCAGATCTACTTGCCTTAGTCTTCATCTCTCATCCAGCCTTTGGAGGCTTATTTTGTATCGGCGGAGCATTTTGTAGCAGCTTATATTTCTTATCTATTGGGCCATCTGAGGATTATTCCAGATTTGCCCTCTATTGTATCTATTCCATGCTTCTTATAATAAAAGGTCAGATCTATGCTTGTGTTCTCTATATCTTGAATGTATTATGATCTTTCATGTGTTGGATAAATCTTGTATAAACACCACTTAATAATTGGATAACTCAATAAGTCACCTGCACATCAAACACAACAGTGGCAGTTAGTGGTTTCAAGCGAAAAAATTGGCTTGGGATCATTACATCTGATCAGTGAGAAAAAGCCTAAAGGCTCTGCCCAACCCAAGGCGGATTCAAAAAAATCAAGAGGTGACAACAACAACCAAGGAAGGGTTGCATCATAGACTGGAAAATATGGCTTTTGAATGTTTTGTTATCTATTGTTTTATGACAGTTGACTTCATGGATTTTGGACAACATGTTTTATTTTGGATATATTAATATTATTTTGAAGTATTTTCAAATTTTATGAGCTAAAATTGTCAAAAGTAAATATGTTGAGGGGAGGCACAAGGTGTTGTGTTTGATTAACACATGGATTCTGTTATAGTTGTTATGATTGTTATGAACTAAAGGGAGTCACAAGGGGTCCCACCTACTAGTTATTATTTATTTATGACCCTATTATGATTATTACTTTTCCCCCCTAACTAAAGTTAGTTGAGTCTTTAGTTAGCTTAACTAATGAATTGGTTCAACTACTCCAACCAATTCTGATTTGCTAAAAGCAAAAGAAAGGGGAGGAACAAGGGGAGGATAGAAGCATAAGCATGCTAAGGTTTTATCTTTGAGTTTATGTTGAGACAATTCAATTTTCATTCATTCATATATTCATCATAGCCTAATTTTTTTTTAATGATAGCAGGGTCTTATTGTAGACAACAATATTTAGGGCAGAATCAAATCATTCAGTCACTTGTTCTTCAGATGTGTTGTTCTATCTTTGATAGTCTGTGTAGGCTTGTCTGTTTGTGAATTGGTTTTCATGACTAACAAAGGCTATTGTGCAGAGTCGAGTGGGAAACAATGTGTGGAAGGATGATCTAGCTTTTAGAGTTTATTTTTGGTTTTCTGTTAGAGGTCCTTTTGTATGTTCCATCGAGGATGTCTAAGTTTGACTTTGGTCCAAGATTTCTGTATGAGATTTTGTAAAGAAAATGACTCTTTGGTGAATTGGAATGAAATAAATGATTGCTTTATGTATCATTTGCCTTGATTATCATCTCGGCGTCTTTACTTCTATTCTTATATTTATTTCAGCAACTGATATATTCATAAAATACATAAAAAGTGAATTTCCAGTAAGCTTTTTTATATAAAAGACTATCCTAAGCACTCGTAATTAATACTTGTGAGTTAGGATATTATTTTTGTTGGCTATAAACATAGGGTGATATTCCTACCCACTTTACTTTAGCCAAGTAAAGTATGAAAATGATTGAGTAAGATCAATTCATATCTTTTCCTCAACATTTATTTGGCGACCATACTAGGGAGATCTTCGATATCTTTATGGTTAAATTTTATACTCGATTTTCATCGATATATCTTTGTTTCTCTATTTTGATTCTTTGACTGTTTTCGTTTAATGACTGTTCTTGTTGCAAGGAAGCTCAATCTTGAGCCCGGTCTCCAAGACCAGACCAACATTGCTTTGAACCTATTTCATACTATTTTAGACACTGCTAGGACTCGTGCCAAGCTTAAAAATTCTTGGGAAGCAATTGAATGTGATATTAGTACTCAAGAACAATTGGAAACTAGATGTAGGAAGCTTAGAAATCAGCAGTAACCTTTTGTTTCTTCATTTTCGGCCATTCTTCCATGTCCTTTGATTCTCTTGCTTCTAGAAGAAGAAGAGGATTGTCACCCGAAATCAGTCCTATTGCTGAGATAGGAAATAGAAACATTGTGTTATCTGCCCAACAAAGTGCTCTAAGGAGAACTTTATCTGATTCATCCAGCTCGTCTTTCTTTCCCTCACCTATCATCCACAAGATGGCATCTAGTGGTGGCTCTGGTGGCACTAGAAGTTCTCCATCTTCCCAATATTCATCATCATCGATGATTGGTAGCTTGTACAACCACCATATCCCTGTCCAATTGTTGGCACAGGGGAAAACCCAGGGTTCAACGCTACAACAATGCACCAACAAAACCCTAACTATCGGCCCTTTCAACAACACCTGCGAAGCAGATGAAGTCTCACCTGAGGTAGAGGCAGGGGTGGTTGCGAGACTAAGGTGTCTGCAAACTTAGCTGAGACACAGATCTTTGATTATAATAMTTAATAGAGAACTTAACACCGTTAGTTCATCATTGTTTAACCAATATCTACTCCACAAATAAAACAGAGCATCACAGCATTCACTCTGATCTAATGTATCTAAGCACCTAGCATAAAGAAAGGAATCAGATCTAGCAGATTCAAGCACTAAGCATATTCACTTATATCAGATCTAACATCTAGATTCATTATAAGCACAAAGCATAAATAGATCTATCTATCTATCTATATCAAGCACTTAGTAAATAACACCTAAACACATCAGAACATGGCACAGAGAAGAATAACACAGTATTTACGTGGTTCACCCCCACCCTGGGGCTATGTTCACCAACTCTTCTTCTTTATTAGCTTCAATCAGTCATCTACATGCACAGAGCCACAAAAACCCTACTCTGCATAGGACAAGATATTTGCATGCACTTTGTCAGATCCTCCTTCCTCGAGCTAGGTCTAGCACAAAGCCTTTCACAGTCTATTACAACCACTTGCACTTATCTCTATAGTCTCTGACAATATGAACATATCACTTTCTCTTAGCGCTTAGCTTATCGACCTTACATCACATAGATGCCCATTCTCTCCTTTTACATTTCCTCGACATCTATTTATACTTAAAAAAATAGGCCTAAACATGGGTAAACCCATGGGATGACACCCCATTCTCGTTACATATTCCCAAATCCCTAAAAGGACCCAAAAAGGGGTCACGATCCCGCGATCTCTACTGTGTATTGCGCTCCGTCTTTGATAGGTTGTCGAAGTCCCAAAATAAGTCAAATTGACTAAGGATCTCCCCAAAACTTGGTTAAGGGCCAACAGACCCCCAACACTCACCTGTGACTCATCCCGAGTCACTCTGGTCTGACTAGTTCTTCTTCGAACACCTTGAGCTTGGCATGAGCTTCTTCGACTTGCTACTATGCTACAGCCTCCTGTTCGAAGAACTCTTGGATGACTGCATCATTGATAGGTCCTTCTAGACGTTGTTCAGCTGTAGTGGCAACCTACTCTAGCTCTGCTCCTTGGCCTTCTGCCTCTGTAAACACTTGATAGGAATTGTCTTGTACGGGTTGGAGCCTTTGAGTTACTTCCATAACTCTCCTCTGGATAGTATGGATTTGTTGTTGTTCAGTGCATTTCTCTTGGGAGCGCTTCATTTTTTCCACAGATAACAGGGACTTCAGCTGCGCCTGTATCATTTTGGCTTGATACCTCACCTCTTAGAGATGCTACTCCAGTGCCTTCAATTCTGGATTCTCCATGATTTTTTCATAGGTTTGGGCACTGCAATTGGTAAGTTGCTTTCATTCTAGGGTAATCCTTTATCATTTCAACTGCGCTTTGGGTAGTTGCTTCAATTTGGTCTCTTACATCTTGTGGGGTCTCAGGTATAGTGCGTAGCTCCAAATCTTCTATGCATTGTTGTAGCTGCTGAATGGACTCTGTGAGTTGGTTCACCTGCTATGTAACTCAGTCTTCTGCCTTGATTTCTATTATTGTCATAGAGCGAAGTGATCTGTTGACCACTTATTTTACTTTGAGTTGCTCTGCAAGCAACTGTTCCTTTTCTTGCTGTAGCTGTGCTTTTTCATCATCAAACTTTGCTTGGAGAGCAATATTTTCCTGTTCTACAGCACTGCGTTGCTCGATGAGTACTCCTTGTACTTGTGTCAAATCCTGAGTGGCTTGCTGTGTTTCTTCTTGTGCTCGTTGAAGGAAAGTTTCAACTGTATCGACTAGGCGGTGGAGTTGAGCTGGCTCATCTCCCAATTCTGGCTCTCCCGACGTAGTGGAGACTACGCGACTGGACTGTAGGGCCTATTGTACCCCTCAAAGTTCAGTCTTAATTCGATCATACATCTCTTCTTTCTTTGCTTCTTGTTTCTCTGCTATTTCCAGTGAAGCATCCTACAGGGATACTATGAGGAAGTCGAAGTCATCGGAGGTGAGGAAGGTCTGCATCTTGGTCATGGTGGCCTTCGATTTCTTCCGGGAGGAAGGTTTCAGAGGAGAACCTTTCCTCTTCTTCAGGGGGTCAACCTTGTCTCCTTACTTCTGTTCGACCTCTTTGTCATCTAAGTCTTCGCCATCACCTCCTTGCTCTAGTGATATGGAAGAAGTTTTTATGAATGTGCTATCTATCTCTTGGACCTCTTCAGTCTTCTTTGCTCTGCTAGGTCCGGGTGTATCCTACGCAGTTTCTGGGATATCGATGTCGGATATATCTGCAGGGTCTGCTAGAATAAGTAGGTATGTCGACCAGTCCTTTGTGATCTCCTCTAAGTCCTCCTTCATCAACTTGTAGTAGGATTGAAGATATTGCTTGTGTTCGTCGACGTGCATTGTGATGTAAATAAAATGTCGGTCTGCGCTAAAATTCATCAAAGGCTGGAACCGGTGTAGAGTGTTTGAAGTCATGCGAGGCTTGGACTGTATGGCTATCTTCAGCTGATTGTAGTAGGTATGGAAAACATCATTTGACTGCCACTGTCTATTCATGTCATTTGAGTACCACAGTGTATTGAAATTCGTGGCTAGTGGTTCAAAAGGCTTGATGTCTAGAAAGGTCGTACCTTCCGGCATATCCTAGGCAATAAAAGCTATAAGGATCAAGAGCCAGCTAAAATGAAATTCATATCCTTGATCTTTTGCTTCTCTACAGTCGAGTTCCAAGTGGTTCACTAGGTACTTCACCCAGTTCATTTGAAGGCCTTCCGCGCACTTCCCTGTGAGGTTGACTACAAAATCAATGACTTGGGTGGGTCAATTATTTCGTGCTAACTTCCCTGCAATAAATTGGCAGGCAAGGTGCACTATGCCACTCTAGATAGAAGCTACCTTGTAGCCTCACGTGCCCTTCTCAATATCACCATAAGTGTCCTTGATCCTCTGTGCTAGGGTGCGATCCATGGCTTTTTCGGGGTAAAAATCCTGTGGATCAAATCCTTGCATACTCAAGCCCGTGATCTGATTGATCAATGTTAGATCAACCATTATATGGTGGTTTAGCCAAAAATAACCGCCATGGTAACAAGACAGTAGTATCTTGACACATGCATTCACCTCCTGGTGTCATCCGAAGTGAAGAATCTTCATGACGTTCAACAGGGTGGACTACACGAGGTTCATAGTCCACGACTGGGGGATTATCTTCGAATTCTTCCCCTTAGTTCTAGTCAGGTACTTATGTGGGGCGATCATGTTGTAGACTTTGCGATCTCCAAGTTTGAAGTTGCTAAATTTCAACGCTGCAATCTTATCTTGGTCTGCTCGAACTGCGCATATCCCCTTTGGGAGGTACACCATAACCAAAGTGTATTTGAAATATTTGGGCAAACTGTCTCGATTTACGGCACTGCTCAGAGGTGGAATATAGGTGGGTAATATACTCGGGATCAATTTGGTATTCACCAGATCATCCCTGTGCTTGGTTCGATTTTCATCTGATGACCGGGATGGTCCAACTCCATGAGTAGTAGACAGAGAGGCTGGAAGTCCTCTCGTTGACGATGCTTGTACACTTGTAGACATCGACATGACTCTTTCAGTTATGAGGGAAATCATAACTTCTTCAACAACTTTCTCGGCAGCGCTCAACTCGTCCGACATACACACTCAAGATTAACAATATCGGGTTTGGAGGGTAACTTAGACACTGCAATAGGATGGATGATAATAGCACAATGACCACTGTGTAAAAGAAACAATTCTACGAGCTCAAATTCATGATTGGAAAAAGTGTTCTCGGTGCATGGCGCGATGGGATAAATAGGTAACTCGGAAACGGATCGCTTGAAATGGGTATGAAGCCTTCATTAACTATGTTCTGTCCATTATGGCATGGTCCCAATGGGCGGATGGTGAGCTATCTGTCCATAAAATTATTTCCACCAATTCGGAGCGTTGGTCTAATGGTTATAATCTCCCCAATGGATATATTGCTTCATCATGGTGAAGTGCCATGTGTCGTTGTTCTGATATCCATATGAAGCTCCAATTTTGCAAGTTTTCCTTCCGCGAGGTTCCTTCTAGAACCTTCTGCAACTTTTCAATCTTATCTCTCTTCTTACTTAGCTTTCTAGCCTTCTTCCCAGTGAGCTTCATCTCAACATGCCTTTTTCCATTTCGATTCGTATCTTCTTTTGGCATAGTTACTTTTCACTGTTGATATTTTTTCCTAAGATTCGAGGGTGATCCTTCTTCTTTATCTGGAATAAGTACTTCAATTTTCTGTGGGTCTTCTAGTGTTCTTGCAACTTCGACATCTGGGTCTCTGGTGCTAAATAGTTTCGATCTGTTCTTTTGTTCTTCAATCAAGTGTGCGATCCTTCTAGTCATGAATTCTTTTAACTCTTGCTTCTTCTGCTCTAAATATTTTTCTTCTTCTTGACTTCTGACTTGATCTCTTTCAATCCAAGGTTTTTCTAATAGCATGGTAAATGGAGCACTGTTCTCAATAAATCTACTAATCTCAAAATATTCCTCTGTCGAAGTTCCATTGGCATTCATAGGTATCCGGGTGAGCTTTCCACATAGGTTTATCATCTTTCCTTTGAATAGTCCTATTCCTCCTAAGGAAGGAATCATAGTAGGCCTCCCTATAGCTTCCCAGGTTCTCTCTATCATAATATTCACTTGTGTTTCCTTATCTAGAACACAGTCAATGTCGAAGTCTCCTATTGTCGCTTCAAGGAATTCCTTTTCTTTTAAGATCTCTGATAATATGACATGTCGGTGGTCATTTAGGGTTTCTTTCATCTATAGCAATGCTTTCTCTGATTCTTTCTGGGATTCTGTCATAATCTTAGTTTCTGGATCTGCCTTAGGGTTTTCTTGTCTCATGTTAATTTCTTCAATATTAACAATCATTCTAGGGAAATCCAATACTTCATGGTTCATAGATTTACAACAAAGACAACTAAGTCTTCTCCCAGGGAATTCCTTAGCAAGATGTCCCGATTTTCATCAACTATAACAGAGGGTTAATCCTCTCTTTCTTTTAAATGATTCCCAGCCTTTCGTGTACTATGCGTTAGGATCATGGTAGATAACTTGCAAACATTTCTTTCTAGGATCCCGCATACACTTATTAGTCCAAACATTCTATCTATGCATAGGTATAACATATTTTTCATTATTCTTATCAAATCTTCTCATATCAACTCTTCTTTCATCTATTAATACCCTAGTTTTCAAGCTAGGATAGAATCTGTCAAACATACCTAGATCCATATTTTCGAAACAAAAATTTCCACTTATCTTACTTCTACAGAGCACAAAGATTTCAAATCTAAAACTTTTCACTATTCTTACCTTTAATAGAGAACAGAGCTTTCATATCTTACCTCTTTTAATAAAAAAATGTTAATTGTACCTTTCTCAGAGCATAGAGCTTTCAGATCTTACCTCTTTTCTTCAGATCAAACTTCTTTTCCTTAGCACAGAGCTTGTCAAAATAGGTAGAGTACTGCACACTAGAGCAATAGATCTACGCACAGAGCTTTCACAATTTTAGGTCGGATCTTTGCACAGAGCTTCTTCTTCCTCAGTTCCTAGCAATCAGAGTTTCAGGTCTTGGCAACAGAACCATTTGTTGTCACAGGGGCAGACCCAGAGTTCAATGCTACAACACTGCACCAACAAAACCCTAACTATCGACCCTATCAGAAACACCTGCAAAGTAGATGAAGTCTCACCCGAGGTAGAGGCAGGGGTGGTTGCAAGACTCAGGTGTCTGGAAGCTTAGCTGGGACATAGATCTATGATTATAATACTTAATAGAGCACTTAGCACCATTAGTTCATCATTGTTTAACCAATATCTACTCCACAGAGAAAATAAAGCATCACATCATTCACCTTGATCTAATGTATCTAAGCACTTAGCATAAAGAAAGGAATCATATCTAGCAGATTCAAGCACTAAGCATATTCACTTATATCAGATCTAACATTCAGATTCATCATAAGCACAAAACATAAATAGATCTATCTATCTATCTATATCAAGCACTTAGTAAATAACACCTAAACACATCAGAACATCGCACAGAGTAGAATAACACAATATTTATGTGGTTCACCCCCACCCTGGGGCCACGTCCACCAACTCTTCTTCTTTATTAGCTTCAATCAGCCATCCACATGCACAGAGCCACAAAAACCCTACTCTGCATAGGACAGGAGATCTGTGCACACCTCGCCAGATCATCCTTCCCCGAGCTAGGTCTAGCACAAAGCCTTTCACAGTCTATTACAACCACTTGCACTTATCTCTATAGTCTCTGACAATATGCACAAAGCATTTTCACTTAGCACTTAGCTTATCGACCTTACATCACATAGATTCCCATTATCTCCTTTTACATTTCCTAGAAATCTATTTATACTTTACAAAATAGGGCTAAACATAGGTAAACCCATGGGTCGACACCCCATTCCCGTTACATATTCCCAAATCCCAAATGTTGGTTGTGGAGCCTGATTATATTCCTGATGCAGAGGTCATTTGCTTTCAGCCATGTCTATACCCCATGAAGTATTTACACCCCAGGAGTATGTACACTCTTCCACGCGGGGGAGTGCAGAGGGGGGGTACCCCCTCTGCAGGGTCCGGGGGGTCCATCCCCCTGGCTGGGGGGTCTGGGGGCAAGCGGGCCCTCGAAGCAAAAATTGCCTTATAAAAGTATATTGTAATTTCATTGTAAATCTGAACCGTTCATTATAAGGTCGCAGATCTAACGATAGAGATTATGTTAGGGTTTTTTTCCCTAGAAGGCAACCCTCTTTTATGAGGGAAATGTATTGTGGCTATGTATGTGAGTGAATATTGTATTCTGAGAAAGGAGACTGTGAGAGGAAGAAGAGGAAGTTACAATGGGTTTTGTTGTAGGTTGCATCCCTTCATTTGTTGGATAATAATAAAGGAAGGACCTGGCAATTTCTCTGGTGGACGTAGCCCACACTGGGTGAACCACATAAATCTGTGTCTCTCTTGTATTG
>JZKD02S1953049.1:838515-863555 GCA_000966675.3 Picea glauca
AGCCCACACTGGGTGAACCACATAAATCTGTGTCTCTCTTGTATTGTGTGTCTTCTGTGTTTTTGTTTCTGCATTTGTTTTATTTTATTGCTCCGCGGTCCTGTTTTTCTAACACCAAAAAGGACCCAAAAAGGGGCTGAGATCCCGTGATCTCTGCTTCATCTTATGCTTCGTCTTCGACAGGCTGTCAAAGTCCAAAAATAGGTCAACTTGACCAAGGATCTCCCCAAAACTTGGTCAAGGGACAACACCAATCTACTACAAACCCAACCAAAGTCATTAAAAAGTATAGGCGTTTTCAGTTCGAACAAGATGCCACAACCACACCATGGCATGTGTCCTCTCCTCTTAACCTAGCACCTAATACTCGCCCACTTCCGAAGTTTTTGGGAAATAACATTGTTAGTACCAATGAGCACCTAGTGGCATTCTCTAACGCTTGTCATAAAATAGGAGCTAACGACAATGATACCTGCATGTGCTTGTTCGTCAACTCCTTGGAAGGAAAGGCTGCGAATGACTTCTTTGACCTTCCTCCTAAGATTTTGTCTACTTGGGAGGAATTAATCTACTGGTTCAGATCAACTTATGGGCAATCTAAAATCCCAGCTGAGAAGTTAAGGGAGTACAATAACATCACTTACAAATATGGTGAGATCATCAGGTCTTTCAACTTGCATTTCACCAAGTTGTATAATCAAATCCCCGAACTTATTCTCCCTTAGAACCAAGCCGCCTTCAGGCATTACTACAATGCATTTCCTTCTCCTTTATTGTCATAGGCTTGAAGAAAAATCCATTGATAATCTCGGTTCCACTCTGCACACTTGTTCATAGTACGAACAACAACTTGAACAAATTGGTCTACCCCAAAGAGAATCAGTTAGACATACAGATAAGTCCGCTCTCTTATAGCTAGTACAAGATATGAAAAATCATATGATAGAATTTGAGCAGAAGGGTACTATCTCCCCTCTCACCCCTAGAGCTTCATCCTCTTCTGCCTCTCCTTTTAGAAGTCTAGTTGAAAATAATTTTCATCCCAAAGCTATCCGTCCTAGGAGTTGTTGTAACTTTTGCGAGGAACACCATGAAGAAACCACGTGTGAGGTAAAGAAGAGTGCCAGAGACAAGATATTTGGGAAAAGACCAGAAGCTACTATCGTTGTCCTAGATTTCCCCGAGCCAGAAGATGTCATGGTTATCAATACTAGAAACAAAGCCTATGCCCCAAAGGGAAAATTTTACCCTCCTTGCAGTTATTCTAGCCCGACCTCATCCTCAACCACTGATGTGTCCCAGGTTCCTAAAATTCCCGAGAGTAAAAAAATCACCCCTCCTCCCCCCTGTTCCAAATACAATATCTTGAATCAATTGGCTAACATCAAAGAAGATGCAACCCTCCTAGACATGGTTTTCATCCCTGAACAACAAATGCATCTGAAGCAATTCATGGAAGGAAAATCTTTCATTGTAGCCAATATTTCCAAAGAGGTAGACAAAGAGGATTGTTTTGTAAATAAAGTAGGTGTACATAACTTCAGATACCCTGTAAAAAACCACCCTTTTTATATTTTTGTAAAGATCATGGATAAAATTGCCCATTGTTGCCTCATTGATGGTGGTTCAGGCCCAAGTGTTATCTCGAAGATTATTATGGAAGAACTAGGCTTATCTTGTACAAACGAAAAACGCCTGAAGCATGCTTTCCTATAATAGTCTAAAACAAACAACCATAGGTGATATTAAGGATGTAACCTTGGTTTTATGTGCTCACCCTGAGATAAGGACAACCCTCAACATTCAGGTGATTGATATGCCTGTAAGAAATTATTCAATTATCTTGGGAAGAGATTGGCAAGCCCTAACAGGTGGATACCTCTCACTCGACAAGACACATTTATCAGTTCCTTGGAATGGTAAGAATAGCATAGACCTTAGAGAGGGAAGGATTTCACCCTACATAGAGAATGTTATGCAATCTAACATAAACTATGTCGAAGAAGACCTAGGAGTGTATTCCATCTTTGTTGAAGAGGATAGTATTCCTTTGGAAAGAATTGATTTAGATAATGATTTATGGCATACACAATTTGATGGTTCATTATCTAGTGAGGAAAATGGGGTTGGCATTACCTTGGTCTCTCCTGCAAGAAAAAACCATAATATGTCCTACAGGTTAGAGTTTTCTTGTTCGAATAATGTCGTTGATTTTGAATATTTATTATTGGGCATATAGAACGCCCTTAATCTTGGTTGTGGTCACCTTTTAGTTTTTGGAAGTTCTGAGCTTGTTGTGAATGTAATACGCAAGATATGCACTCCCAGCAATGAGTTGATGGAAAAATACTCCCAAAATGTTTTGGCACTTGTCTCAAATCTTCTATCTTTCAACATCACTCATGTGAAGAAGAAGTTGAATTCCATGGCTGATCAGTTAGCTGTCTTTGTAGCCTCTCCTAATCAACAATTTTTTCCTCACAGACCCGATTGCGCTTTTCAATCCCTATATCATCCATATTTTCCTGACCATGTAGGATCTTGGAAGACCCTCCCAGATGATGAGAGAATTTATGCTATCATCCAAGATGAGCCTCTTAAGCCCGAGGAAACTATATCCATGGAAAATAATAGGATTCTTGAGGGCTTGACTCCTCTTGAGAGTTAATTTATTTTGAGTGTTGGAGGCAATAAATAAAAGGAGGAGGAGTTACAATTGAAGGTGGTTGAAGCCATCTCCATGAACATCAAGACACCTAGATCTTCATCGAACATTAAAATAAAAGTCCAAGGTTCAGATAAAGAACAAATGAAGTCTGTTGAATTACTTGTTGGATTTCAAAAGGTTTTTGCTTGGTTTAATGTGGATCTTCGTGGTTTTGATCCAGTTCTTGTTCAACATACTATGAAACTAGCTAGGCAAAAACAAAGACTTGTTAACTCTGCACTGAGGGCAACCTTTCGAGGGGAGTTGAAGATTTTCTTAAGGACTGAAATGTTTTTTCTAGTCCACCCTATATCGGTTTCCAATTGGGAACCTGCTTTGAAGACCACTAATAATATTAGAACTTGCATTAGTATTCGAACTTTCAGGCAAGCAATTATGAGAAATCCTCTCCCCCCTCTTAGCATCAAAGTGTTTATGCAACAGGTTGTAGAGTTACACTTGGAGCCTTTACTTGAAAGTTTGTTTGGTTACAATAAAATCAAGGTAGAAGGGAGTAAATATTGACAAAACCACTTTTATTACTAATTGTGATACTATGTCTTACAACTGCCTGCCTTCTGGTTTATTTGATACAAGTATCGCCCTAAAAGGTCCTATACACACAACCTTCGATGATTTGGTTAGTCTCCATGCTTATCTTGACGATTTAATCGTATTCGGAAAAAGGCTGATAGTTACATCAAAATTTCAAGTGTTGGGTCATTTCCAGATTACTTTTGTTTCAGACACTAACTCAGAAATTCAAAGGAATTACAGAGACAATAGTTTTCCCACACCACTAACAGTCCTCGCTTGAAGTATTGCGAGGGACCAGTGTGAAAGGTCTATTTTTCGATTGTATTCTTCTGTATACTAGTAGTTAGCTCTGCTTTAAATTTTTGGGCTTCTTTTTTTCTGCTTTATAGATTTTTGCTTTCTGAGTTGAATTTTTGCTGCGTTTTATTTTTGTCTTTTACTGTTGTTGTTTTAATTTTTACGTTATGACTTCTGTTGCAATTTTTGTCTTTATCATCTTTTAAGTGTTTGGTCAAGTTAGAAGGTTGGATCAATTCTACCACAGTGAAACCTTTGCAAAAGCATTGTTAGTCAATAACAATCAAGCTTACACAGTTGTTATAATCTCTCCTTTGAAGGGCCTTTGAAATTGTTACATATTTCTGCTGCTATCTTACGAGGAATTGGTTGTTTCCCGCTTCTTCTTGCCATTTCTTCATCCATCGATATCTCAAGAGAAAATCTGTAAGTTTTCCTCTTTCAAGTTGAGAGCATTTTACAATCAAATGATTATGCATATAGTGGTAAAATCCCTCATACTTAACACTTTTCATGAGTTATTCCTAAATTCTCATTCATCTTTCCATTAAATCCACTCACTTCCCCCTGTTGCATAATCATTCGAGTTGTGTATTATTGAGGTTACTATCATTGGTCTTTGAAACCATGATTTTTGATTTCTAATCTGTTAAAAAAAAAATTCCTTGTGGAGTCGCCAGTTTGTAGACGATTTAAAACGTCAACGTAATTTCCCCTGCAAAGTGTTGCTAAAGCCTATTACTATATAAGACTAAATAATGCTAGTAGGTGGGACCCCTTGAACTTTTGAAGATTAGACCTATTCATTTTCAATGTTATGATGATGTGCTACAAAGGTTTACATGGTTGCCATTGATATGAGTTAAGCTTTGAGATGTTGTTCCTTCATGATACTACAACCTCCTATTCATGTATGGTATTTGTTCTCCTCACACCTACACAACAAACATGTTAGTGAAATTACATGAAGGGCAGTTTTGAAGAAGGAAAAGTATTACAATGAGTGCAAAGGGACCTAGTTCTACAAAACTACATGCATAAAATATTTGTTGATTATTGTTAAACCCTAGCTAACAAGGAAATGGCTATGAAATTGTGTTAGATTACATTTTTATATGCATATGGGGGGAATTTTGGTGGCGCATTTGGCAAGGTGATAATGCAATGGTTATGCATTGGTTAATGGAATCGATAGCTGATATACATATGTTATGAACATCGGTGGCTCATGGAAGTAATGGATTTGTGATTTTATATAGTCCATATGTATGGTGATTATGCTATGCTTCAGGTTGATGTTGATCACGTTGTTAGTGATGACTCTATACATGATCTCTTAGGTTGTATAATGGTCGAGCGATTTATTTGAGTTATATTGGGAATATGAATGTGGGTGGCACGTCTGGCAAAGTAATCATGCGACTGGTTGAATTGTTATATGGAACTTGGATTGTGCTATGGTTTAAATGTGTTGATATTCTCGATGCATGGGTCGATTAATGGTGTTAATGGGGGGCTCATTGGCATGTACTGCTGAGTAAATGAGATGTGGGTGGAGGCAACATGCATTTACTTCATGTCACCTTTACCCTTCCCATTGGCCACCACCCTAGTAAGACTATTGTTCGATCTTGTTGTTGTGTTCACAGTTTGGATTTTTTGCAGGGTGAAACCGCTCGACCACCTCTCGTCTTAAGGATTTCGATTAACAGGTATGTTTCTTTTGGCCATTCTTGACTTCACTCTGATTATGAAATGATTTTGGCTCAGTTGTGTGGGTTTTTGTTTGTCCTGAGTGATGCAACTATGTGGAATTTTGGTTTTGAATGGAAAATGGATGGTTCTGCCATGATAGTTTTAAGTTCATCAAAGTTGTTAGCCTTCCTAGGTGATAGTTCTGTCTTACCACTGCATTTTGGTTGAAGGGTTTTGTTTAAATCATGGCTAGATGGTTTCCTTCTCAATTATTGGGTTTAACTAGAGCCTTATTTTCATGTTTCGTCCCTGTCAAGGAACTGTCTCCCATTCACAAGCAAATCATAGTCCTCCTTGCGCATACACCTTTGGCCTCGAAGTTTCACTGCAGTTAGTTTCGTTCCTCTTGTGAAGGCTATTGTGCAAACCCCTAACCATATAGACTGGAGTTGCATAGGGAGATTTTCGATTCTGCCAAGTTGTTTCGGGTTATTGTGGTCTATTACTTTGAATACGGGCTCACCCATTGGTCATATAGCAGTCATGTTGGTATGGCTTTTCGTCACTGCCTCTGTGATAATAGCATGAAACTTACATTGCCAATTTTCACTTCTAAACTTCACAGTCACCCGCCTAATGTCAAAGAACTCAGTTGTTTTTAATGGAAGGGCCTCTGCCCGTTTCGATTGGATGCGTGGGTATACACAGCTACCATGGCTTGTTCAGTTGATTGATTTTTTTGCCATAGTGGCGAATTGTTGGTTGATGTACAATCACTAGATTTTCACTTATGGTGATTTGGTTAATGGCTGACATTGGTAACAAATTCTTAGGGTTGCTCACACAGGTCGTGTTCCGTGTATGGTGTTTTGCAAATGAAACATGTTGCATGATAACTATGCTTTCCCTGGGATCAAATGATAATCGAACTGGATAACTATAGAAGGCATATCCACGACATCCTTGTATTATTGGTTGAATAGGCCTGAGTGTGCACGACTTGATTGATTCACGGTGTGACTTAAACGAACCAACCACTTATTAATGCACACAGCCTCAGCACGATATGTTGAGTTATTATCGTGATTGAGTGTTTTTTGTGATAAGTGGAAATGTTTCATTGTGGAGTTTGGTTAGTTGTGCTCTGTGTGTAGTATGGATAGTTTTTTTTTATACTCAGTGATACCCTCAGAGTTTTAAGCATGTTATTTATTGCAATTGACCATTGTTGATGACAGTCACGTTGGATATTTGGCTAGGCTTTTAAGTCGCATTGAGTTGTTTTATTTTACAGTGGTATGGTTACATTGCCTTGGAAACTTACTCTTGCATAGTCCGTGTCTAAATGGTGGTTGTTGGGAATATAGTCAATTGTCATTTCAGGCGTGGCATGTGAGGTTTTGATTGGCTCTATTGCAGAAAGAGTGACTTCATTATTATTTTGGAAACATGACTTTTAAATATAGATGTGGATTGAAGAAACCTATGATAATGATGGATGTTAATGGTTACAGATTGGGAATGAGTGTTGTTGTTGACTGTTATAAAATGCAGAATGTGCGAATAAAGGGAACAAAACCTCTTACAAATTGTGTGAAATACTTATTGTTATGTAATGACATTGTGTTGGATATTAATGGACAATGAACTAGTCAAATACACATGAATTATTACTCAGTCATCTGATTGTTGGTCGATGCATCTATTCTTACTGCGGAATGTTTTATGGATTGCTTGATTAATTTCATGAACAATAATAATTATTTTCCCCTCTCATTTTCTCACTTTCAGCTAATTACAAACCTTTCACATATCCCAAATTTATTGTTTCACTCCATGTTTTGATATTGATTACAACCAAGAGAATTTATGTGTTAAGTGGATGAAGTGGAAATATCTTGGGTAGATTGCAGTGAGGTTTTATTTGGTTGATTTACAGTTGATTGTTGTTATCATTGAGCAGTGACCATTTTTTTTCCCCTTTCATTATATCACATTTTCGCTCAATACAAATCCCTCACGTTTCCTAGAACACTGTTTCACCCCCCTGCTCATTGGTTAACATTAGAACAATTTGTATGGATTGGATTGCATGATCCTGATACATTCTGAGTCAAATTTGTTTCGTATTTTTAAGAGTTGTCATGCATGGCTATTTAAAAGACTATGTTCTAATCGATTACACATGCAGGATGAGTTTTTTCAGTCGGGGAAGCCATGGCCAAGGAAACAGAGGTAGAGGTAACTAGAACCGAGGCCCAAGAAAGCCAAGGTTCTCTATACTTTTTTATGTTGATTCAAAAGAGCTTAGCCAATTGTTTCATGCTGGATTCTTTAATTGGATTAGACAGGGAATAGTCCAACCTAGGTCTGAAAGGCCACCAGTATCCCTGTGCCTCCTCATGTCTCTTTATGGCATGAGGTCCTTGAAAATGATGGGTGGCAGGATATTGTCCACCCAACATTCTCCCAACATTGTGGTTGGCCCAACTTGACCTTGCTTGCTCCTCCACCTTTGAACCCCATTGTCCAAGATGTCCCTAACCACTTTCCAGTGCAATCCTCCCATGCTAGAAAGATATTGAAGATTGAATCCCACCATGCATTTGATAAAGGAAAAGCTATTGTTACCCCTTCCTCACCCTCCGATGACTTCGACAAATCCATGTCTTCATGAATGTATTTGAGGGACGATTGTTCCCATGTGATCAGTGAGATAAAGCCTAAAGGCTCTGCACAACCCAAGGCAAATTTAGAAAAATCAAGAGGTGAGAGCAGGAACCAAGGAAGGGTTGCATCATAGACTAGAAAATATGGCCTTTTAATTTTATGTTATCTATTGTTTTATGACAGTTGACTTCATGGATATTTGACAACATGTTTTATTTTGGACATATGAATATTATTTTGAAGTATTTTCAAATTTTATGAGCTAAAATTGTCAAAAGTAAATATGTTGAGGGGAGGCACAAGGTGTTGTGTTTTCTTAACAAATGGATTCTGTTATAGTTGTTATGATTATTATGAACTAAAGGGAGTCACAAGGGGTCCCACCTACTAGTTATTATTTATTTATGACCTTATTATGATTATTACTTTTCCCCCCTAACTAAAGTTAGTTGAGTCTTTATTTAGCTTAACTAATGAATTGGTTCAACTAATCCAACCAATTCTGATTTTTTAAAGCAAAAGAAAGGGGAGGAACAAGGGGAGGATAGAAATAGAAGCATGCTAAGGTTTTCTCTTTGAGTTTATGTTGAGACAATTCATTTTTCATTCATTCATATATTCATCATAGCCTAATTTTCTTTTATGATAGCAGGGTCTTATTGTAGACATCAATATTCAGGGCTGAATCAAATCATTCAGACACTTGTTCTTCAGAGGTGTTGATCTATATTTGATAGTTTGTGTAGACTTGTCTATTTGTGAGTTAGTTTTCATGACTGACAAAGGCTATTGTGCAGAGTCAAGTGGGCAACAATCTGTGGAAAGTTGATTCAGCTTTTAGAGTTCAGTTTTTGTTTTCTGTCAAAGGTCCTTTTGTATGTTCCATCGGGGATGTCTAAGTTTGACTTTGGTCCAAGATTTCTATATGATATTTTGTAAAGAAAATGACTCTTTGGTGAATTGGAATGAAATGAAGGATTGCTTTATGTCTCAATTGCCTTGATTATCATCTTGGTGTGTTTACTTCTGTTCTTATATTTATTTCAGCAACTAATATATTCAGAAAATTCATAAAAAGTGAATTTCCAACAAGCTTTTTGTTGATAAAATACTAGCCTAAGCACTCGTAATTAATACTTGTGAGTTAGGATATTATTTTTGTTGGTTATAAACATAGGGTGATATTCATGTCTACTTTAATTTAGCCAAGTAAGTTCTGAAAATGCTTGAGTAAGATCAATTCATATATTTTCCTCAATATTTATTTGGCGACCATACTGGGGAGATCTTTGATATCTCTCTGGTTAAATTTTATACTCGATTTTCAGCGATACATCTTTCTTTTTCTATTTGATTCTTTGAATTTTCTCTTTTAATGACTGTTCCTGTTGTAAGGCAGCCCAATCTTGAGCACAGTCTCCAAGACCAGACCAAAATTGTTTTGAACCTATTTCATACTATTTTAGACACTACTAGGACCTGTGCCAAGCTTAACCGTTGTTGGGAAACAATTGAACGAGATATTAGTAATCAAGAACAATTGGACGCTAAACATAGGCAGCCTAGAAATCAACAGTAACCTTTTGTTTCTTCAGTTTTGACCATTCTTCCATGTCCTTTGATTCTCGTCCTTCTAGAAGAAGAAGAGGATTGTCACCCGAAATCAGTCCTATTGTTGAGATGGGAAGGAGAAACATTGTGCTATCTTCCCAACAAAGTGCTCTAAGGAGAAATTTATCTGATTCATCTAGCTTGTCTTTATTTCCCTCACCTACATCCACAAGATTGCATCTAGTGGTGGCTCTGGTGGCACTGGAAGTGCTCCATCTTCCCAATATTCATCGTCATCAGTGATTGGTAGCTTGTACAACTACCATATCGCTGTCCAATCTACTACAAACCCCACCAAAGTCGTTAAAAAGCATAGGATTTTTCATCTTGAAGAAGATGCCACAACCACACCATGGCATGTGTCCTCTCCTCTAAACCTAGAACCTACTACTCACCCACTTCCGAAGTTTAAAGAGCATCTACTAAGTTTTTGAGAAATAACATTGTTAGTACCAATGAGAACCTAGGGGCATTCTCTAACGCTTTTCATAACATAGGAGCTAATGATAATGATACCTGCATGTGCGTGTTCATCAACTTCATGGAAGGAAGGTTGCGGCCGACTTCTTTGACCTTCCTCCTAAGATTCTCTCTACTTGGGAGGAATTAATCTAATGGTTCAGATCAACTTATGGGCAATCTAAAAGCCCAGTCGAGAAGTTAAAGGAGTACAATAACGTCACTTATAAAGATGGTGAGACCATCCGGTCTTTCAACTTGCATTTCACCAAGTTGTATAATCAAATACCCAAACTTATTCGCCCTCAGAACCAAGTTACCTTTAGGCATTACTACAATGCATTGCCTTCTCCTTACCGTCATAGGTTTGAAGAAAAATCCATTGACAATCTCGGTTCCGCTCTACACACTTGTTCAGAGTACGAAGAACAACTTGAATGAACTGGTCTACCCCAGGGAGAATCAGTTAGAAATACAGATATGTCTGCTCTCTTACAGCTAGTACAATATATGAACAATTGTATGATATCATTTGAGCAGAAGGGTACTGTCTCCCCTCTCACCCCTAGAGCTTCATCCTCTTCTGCCCCTCCTTTTAGAAGTCCAGTTGAAAATAATTTTCAGCCCAAAGCTATCCTTCCTAGGTGTTGGTGTAACTTTTGAGAGGAACACCATGAAGAAACCATGTGTGAGGTAAAGAAGAGTGCGAGAGACAAGATCTTTTGGAAAAGACCAGAAGCTACTATCGTTGTCCTATATTTTGTCGAGCTGGAAGATGTCACGGTTATCAATACCAGGAACAAAGCCTATGCTCCAAAGGAAAAATTTTACCCTCCTTGCAGTTCTTCAAGCCCGAGCTCATCCTCAACCACTGATGTGCCCCAAGTTCCTAAAATTCCTGAGAGTCAAAAAATCACCCCTCCTCCCCCCTCTTCCAAATACAATATCTTGAATCAATTGGCTAATATCAAAGAAGATACAACCCTCCTAGACATGGTTGTCATCCGTGAACAACAAATGCATCGGAAACAATTCATGGAAGGAAAAGATTCTATTGTAGCCAATCTTTCCGAAGAGGTAGACGAAGAGGATTCTTCTATAAATAAAGTAGGTGTACATAACTTCAGATACCCTGTAAAAAACCCCCCTTTTTATATTTCTGTAAAGATCATCGATAAAATTGCCCATTTTTTCCTCATTGATGGTGGTTCAAGCCCAAGTGTTATGTCGAAGATTATTATGGAAGAGATAGGCTTATCTTGTACAAACAAAAATGCCCAAAACATGCTTTCCGATAATAGTCTACAACAAAAAACCAAAGGCAAGATTAAGGATGTAACCTTGGTTTTATGCACTCACCTTGAGATAAGGAAAACCCTCAGCATTCATGTTATTGATATGCCTATAAGAAATTATTCAATTATCTTGGGAAGATATTGGCAATCCCTAACAGGTGGATACCTCTCACTCGATTGGACACATTTATCAGTTCCTCGGAATGGTAAGAATATCATAGTCCTTAGAGAGGAAAGGATTTCACCCTACATAGAGAATGTTTTGGAATCTAACATAAACTATGTCGAAGAAGACCTAGGAGTGTATTCCATCTTTGATGAAAAGGATAATATTCCTTTGGAAAGAATTGATTTAGATAATGATTTATGGCATATGCACTTTGATGGTTCATTATCTAGTGAGGGAAATGGGGTTGGCATTACCTTGGTTTCTCCTGCAGGAAAAAAACATAATATGTCCTATAGGTTAGAGTTTGCTTGTTTGAATAATGTCGTTGATTTCGAAGCTTTATTACTGGGCATCGAGAATGCCCTTAATATTGGTTGTGGTCACCTTTCAGTTTTTGGAATTTCTGAGCATGTTGTGAACGTAATACGCAAGATATGCTCTCCTAACAATGAGCTGATGGAACCATACTCCCAAACTATTTGGGAACTTTTCTTGAACCTTCTATCTTTCAACATCACTCATGTGAAGAAGGAGTTGAATTCCATGGCTGATCGGTTAGTTGTCTTTGCAGCCTCTCCTAATCAGAAAATTTTGCCTCACAGGCCCGATTGCAGTTTTCAATCCCTATATCATCTATATTTTCCTGACCATGTAGGATCTTGGAAGGCCTTTCGTGATGATGAGAGAATTTATGTTATCATCCAAGATGAGCCTCTTAAGCCCGAGGAAACTATATCCATGGAAACTAATAGGATTCCTAAGGGCTTGACTCCTCTTGAGAGTTAATTTTTTTTTAGTGTTGGAGGCAATAAAGAAAAGGAGGAGGAGTTACAGCTGAAGCTATTTGAAGCCATCTCCATGAAAATCAAGACACCTGGATCTTCATCAAACGTTAAAATAAATGTCTAGGGTTCAGATAAAGAAAAATGAAGTCTATTGAATTACTTGGTGGATTTCAAAAGGTTTTTTCTTGGTTTAATGTGGATCTTCATGGTTTTGATCCAGGTCTTGTTCAACATACTATGAAACTAGCTAGGCAAAAACAAAGACTTGTTAACTCTGCACTGAAGGCAACCTTTCGAGGGGAGTTGAAGATTTTCTTAAGGACTGAAATGTTTTTTCTAGTCCACCCTAAATGGGTTTCCAATTGGAAACCTACTTTAAATACCACTAATAATATTAGAACCTGCATTAGTCTTCAAACATTTAGGCAAGCAATTATGAGAAATCCTCTCCCCCCTCTCAGCATGAAATTGTTTCTGCAACAGGTTGTAGAGTTACACTTGGATCCCTTACTTGACAGTTCGTTTGGTTACAATAAAATCAAGGTAGAAGGGGTAAATATTGACAAAACCACTTTTATTACTAATTGTGATACTATGTCTTACAAATGCCTGCCTTCTGGTTTATTTGATACAAGTATCGCCCTACAAGGGCCTATACACACAACCTTCGATGATTTGGTCAGTCTCCATGCTTATCTTGACTATTTAATCATATTCGGAAAAACGCTGATAGTTACATCAGAATTTCAAGTGTTGGGTCATTTCCAGATTACTTTTGTCTTGGACACCAACTCATAAATTTCAAAAGAATTACAGAGACAATGGTTTTCCCACACCAATAACAATCCTCTCTTGAAGTATTGCGAGGGACCAGTGTGAAAGGTCTTTTTGCCGATTGTATTCTTCTGTATACTAGTAGTTAGCTCTGCTTTCAATTTTTGGGCTTCTTTTTTTCTGCTTTACATATTTTTGCTTTCTGAGTTGAATTTTTGCTGCGTTTTATTTCTGTCTTTTACTATTCTTGTTTTAATTTATGCATTATGACTTCTGTTGCAATTTTTGTCTTTATCATATTTTAAGAGTTTGGTCAAGTTAGAAGGTTGGATCAATTCTACCACAGTGACACCTCTGCAAAAGCATTATTAGTCAATAACAATCGAGCTTACACAGTTGTTATGATCTCTCCTCTGAAGGTCCATTGAAATTGTTACATAATTCCATTGCTATTTTACGAGGAATTGGTTGTTTCCCACTTCTTCTTGCCATTTCTTCATCCATCGAGATCTGAAGAGAAAATCTGTAAGTTTTCGTCTTTCAAGTTGAGATCATTTTACATCCAAATGATTATGCATACAATGGTAAAATCCCTCATACTTAATACTTTTCATGAGTTATTTCTAAATTCTCGTTCATATTTCCATTAAATCCGCTCACTTCCCCTTATTGCATAATCATTCGAGTTGCATATTATTGAGGTTACTATCCTTGGTCTATGAAACCATGAGTTCTGAGTTCTGATCTGTTAAAAACAAATTTCCCTGTGGAGTTGCCAGTTTGTTGACGATTTAAAATGTCAACGTAATTTTGCTCGCAAAGTGTTGCTAAAGCCTATTATTATATAAGACTAAATAATGCTAGTAGGTGGGACCCCTGGAACTTTTGAAGATCGGACCTGTTCTTTTTCAATGTTATGATGATGTGCTACAAAGGTTTACATGGTTGATGAGAATATGGTTTCCATTGATATGAGTTAATATTTGAGATGTTGTTCCTTCTTGATACTACAACCTGCTATTCATGTATGGTAATTGTTCTCCTCGCACCTACACAACAAACATGTTAGTAAAATTACATGAAGAGCAGTTTTGAAGAAGGCAAAGTATTTGAATGAGTGCAAAGGGACCTAGTTCTACAATACTACATGCATAAAATATTTGTTGATTATTGTTAAACCTTAGCTAACAAGGAAATGGCTATGAAATTGTGTTAGATTACATTTTTATATGCATATGGTGGAAATTTTGGTGGCGCATTTGGCAAGTTGATAATGCAATGGTTATGCATTGGTTAATGGAATCAGTAGTTGATATACATATGATATGAACGTTGGTGGCTCATGGAAGTAATGGCTTTGCGATTTTATATAGTCCACATGTATGGTGATTATGCTATGCTTCAGGTTGATGTTGATCACGTTGTTAGTGATGATTCTATACATGATCTCTTAGGTTATATAGTGGTCGAGCGATTTATTTGAATTATATTGGGAATATGAATGTGGGTGGAACATCTGGAAAAGTAATAATGTGAATGGTTGAATTGTTATATGGAACTTGGATTATGCTATGGTTTAAATGTGTTGATATTCTCGATGCATGGGTTGATTAATGGTGTTAATGGGGGGCTCGTTGGCATGTACTATTGAGTAAATGAGATGTGGGTGGAGGCGGCGTGCATTTACATCACGTCACCTTTACCCTTCCCATTGGTCGCCTCCCTAGTCGAACTATTGTTTGATCTTGTTGTTGTGTTCACACTCCGGATTTTTTGCAGGGTGAAACCGCTCGACCACCTCTCATCTTAAGGATTTCGATTAATAGGTATGTATCTTTTGGCCATTCTTGACTTCACTCTGGTTATGAAATGATTTTGGCTCAGTTGTGTGGGTTTGTGTTTGTCCTGAGTGCTGCAACTGTGTGGAATTTTGGTTTTGAATGGAAAATGGATGGTTCTGCCGTGATAGTTTTAAGTTCATCGAAGTTGTTATCCTTCCTAGGTGATAGTTCTTTGTTACCACTGTGTTTTGGTTGAAGGGTTTTGTTTAAATCATGGCTTGATGGTTTCCTTCTCAATTCTTGGGTTTAACTAGATCCTTATTTTCATGTTTCGACCCTGTCAAGGAACTGTCTCCTGTTCACAAGTGAATCATAGTCCTTCTTGCATGTACACCTTTGGCCTTGAAGTTTCATTGTAGTTAGTTCCGTTCCTCTTGTGAAGGCTATTGTGCAAACCCCTAACCCTCTAGACTGGATTTTCATAGTGAGACTGTCGAGTCTGCCAAGTTGTTTCCAAGTATTGTGGTCTATTACTTTTAATACTGGCTCAGTCATTGGTTGTATAGCAATCGTGTTGGTATGGATTTTCGTCACTACCTCTGTGATAATAGCGTGAAACTTACATTGCCAATTTGCACTTATAAACTTCACAGTCAACCACCTGATGTCAAAGAACTTAGTTGTTTTTAATGGAAGGGCCTTTGCCCATTTCGATTGGACTTGTTCGGTTGATTGATTTTTTTACCACAGTGGTGAATTGTTGGTTGATGTATAGTCACTAGATTTTCACTTATGGTCATTTGGTTAATGGATGACATTGGTCACAAATGCTTAGGTTTTATCACACAGGTCGTGTTCTGTTTATGGTGTTTTGCAAATGAAGCATGGGGCATGATAACTATGGTTTCCCTGGGACCGAATGATAATCGAACTGGATAACTATAGAAGGCATATCCACGAAATCCTTGTGTTATTGGTTGAATAGGCCTGAGTGCACACAGCTTGATTGAATCACGAGGTGACTTAAACGAACCAACCACTTATTAATGCGCACAGCCTCAACATGATATGTTGAGTTGTTATCATGATTGAGTGTTTGTTGTGATAAGTGGAAATGTTTCATTGTGGAGTTTGGTTAGTTGTGCTCTCTATGTAGTATGGATAGTTTGTTTTTATACTCAGTGATACCCTCAGAGTTTTAAGCATGTTATTTATTGCAATTGACCACTATTGATGACAATCGTGTTGGATATTTGGCTCATCTTTTAAGTTGCATTGAGTTGTTTTATTTTACAGTGGTATGGTTACATTTCCTTGGAAATTTACTCCTACATAGCCTGTGTCTAAATGGTGGTTGTTGGTTGTATAGTCAATTGTCATTTTAGGCATGGCATGTGAGGTTTTGATTATTTTGGTTTTTTACTGCATATGCATATGGGAACGAATATCATTACAGATCTTGATTGTCTCTATTGTAGAAATAGTGACTTCATTATTATTTTGGAAACATGACTTTTAAATATAGATGTGGATTGAAGAAACGTATGACAGTGGTGGATGTTAATGGTTACAGATTAGGAATGAGTGTTGCTATTGATTGTTATAAATTGTAGAATGTGTGAATAAAGGGGATATAACCTCTTACGAATTGTGTGAAATACTTACTATTCTGTACTGACATTGTGTTGGATATTAATGGACGATGAACTAGTCAAATACACAATAATTATTACTCAGTCATCTGACTATTGGTTGATGCATATATTCTTACTGCAAATTTTTTTATGGATCACTTGATTAATTTCATGAACAATAATCGTTATCCTCCCCTCTCATTTTCTCACTTTCTGCTAATTACAAACCCTTCACATATCCCATATTCACTGTTTCACTCCCTGTTTTGATATTGATTACAACCAGGAGAATTTATGTGTTAAGTTCCAGTAGCCGAAGCATGAAGCTAGAAAACAACATAGTCACCCTGAGAAAGGCGAAAGTTCTAAAGAAGGAAAACATGGAGGAAGAATCTTTTTTTCTGGAGGACGAGGAAGAGCCAGAGGAGGTGAAGTTAGATGTTATACCTGTGGAAAATCAGGGCACAAGTCTTGGGAATGTCCCGAGAGAAAGAAAGAAGGAGGAGGCGAAGCACACATTGCTAAAGCACAGAAGCATGTAGAAGAAGAAGAAATAGAAGGAGGAAAGAACCTCATGATGAGGAAAATCATTCTTAAACCAGAGGAGGCAGAAGAACCAGTTCAATGAACAAGTCTATTTAGGACTGCTTGTAAGACGAAAGACAGAGTTTGCAAGGTGATCATAGACAGTGGGAGCACTAACAATATAGTATCCACATAGATGGTGGAGAAGATGGAGTTGAAGACAACTGCACATCCAAACCCATACAAGGTATCATGGTTGCAGAAAGGACATCAAGTAATGGTAAGTCAACAATGCCAAGTTGAATTTAAAATAGGAGGTTATAGGGATGAAATATTATGTGATGTAATTCCTATGGATGTCTGTCATATTTTATTAGGGAGACCATGGCAGTTTGACAGAAAAGTTATTCATGATGGAAGAAAGAATACTTATACCCTAGAAAAGAATGGTAGGACACATATGTTGTTACCCATAGAAGACGAAGAGAAAAAAAGGGAAGCTAGTTCAAGTATACTTCTCATGAGTGGGAAGGAACTCTTGAATGAATTCAATAAGGAGAAATAAATACAGTTTGTTGTAGTGAGGAAGCCTAGAGTTATCCTTACAAGTACTTATGTGGAATATTTTCCTGAAGAAATCCAGGAACTGTTAGAAAACTTTGCTGACATAGTAGTGGATGAGTTACCTCACTCATTGCCACCCATTAGGAGTATAAGCCATCATATTGACCTTATTCCAGGAGCTATTTTACCAAACAAAGCAACTTATAGGTTGACACCTAGGGAGAATGAGGAAGTCAAAAATCAAGTCCAAGATTTATTAGACAAATTTTTAGTTAGGGAAAGTCTAAGCCCATGTGCAGTATCAACTGTGTTAATTCCAAAGAAAAATGGAGGATGGAGAATGTGTACAGATTCCAGAGCCATCAACAAGATAACCATTAGGTACAGATTTTCTTTACCAAGGATGGATGATTTGATGGATTGTTTGAGTGGAGCAAGCTATTTTTCCAAGATAGACTTGAAGAGTGGATATCTTCAAATACGGATGAGACGGGGAGATGAGTGGAAAACAACATTCAAGACAAATGAAGGATTGTTCGAATTGTTGGTCATGCCATTTGGGTTGACAAATGCACCAAGCACATTTATGAGATTGATGAATGAAGTATTGCAAGACTTCATAGGGAAATTTTTCATAGTATATCTGGATGACATACTAATCTTCAGTAAGACAGAGGGAGAACACTTAAGACATCCGACATCAGTAATGGAAAAATTACAGCAGGAAAAATTTCTGATAAATCTGAAGAAAAACTCTTTTATGAAGACATAACTCATATACTTGGGTTTTGTGATATCTTCAAATGAATTGAAGATGGATCCAGAATAGGTGAGAGAAATCAAAGAATGACCATCGCCAAGCAGCATATTTGAGGTGATAAGTTTCCATGGGTTAACAAGGTTTTATAGAAAGTTTATCAGAAATTTCAGTGGTATATGTACACCCATGTTGGACACTGTGAAGAAGAAACATAATTCCTTTAGTTGGACAGAGGAAGCTGAAAAAAGTTTCAAAGTGTTGAAGGAGAATATCACAGAACAACCAATTCTGGTTTTACCAAATTTTGGAAAAACATTTCAAGTGAGATGTGATGCAAGTGGATTAGCTATTGGAGCAGTCTCGAGTCAGGATAATAGGTCAATTTCTTATTTCAGTGAGAAGATGAAAGACACCAAGAAGAACTATTCCACATATGAAAAAGAATTTTATGCAGTGATTCAAGCTTTGAATAAGTGGAGGCACTATCTAATTCCTAAAGAATTTGTCTTGTACAGTGATAACCAAGCTTTGCAGTTTATTATTAGGAAAGAAAAGTTGAATCAGAGACATTCTAAATGGGTAGAATTTATGAAAATTTTTACTTTTGTTATTAAAAATATCGTTGGAACTGCTAACAAAGTTGCAAATTATTTGAGTAGGAGGAGTTTAATTGTACAGGAACTCCAAGTGGAGACCTTAGGGTTTGAACACCTCAAGGAGATGTATAGAGAAGATGCAGATTTTAAGGAAGCTTATAAGGCATGCAAGAATCCTTTGTTGGGATATATAAGCCCATGGACTGAATATTTGATCCAGGATGGATTATTGTTCAAAGGAAGCCAACTACGCATACTGAAATGCTCAATGAGAGATAACCTGCTGAAAGAGAAACACAGTGGGGGTTTAGCTAGACATTTTGGTCATGATAAGACATTTGCACATCAAAATAATTTGTATTATTGGCCGAGCATGAGGGAAGATGTGAAAATATTTGTAAACAAATGCAACATTTGTCAGTATGCAAAAGGAAGACAACATAACACTGGTTTGTATCATCCATTACCAATTCCAGAAACGATGTGGGATGCAATCAATATGGATTTTGTATTGGGATTGCCTAGAATTCAGAAAGGGAGCGATTCCATATTTGTTTTGGTGGACAGATTTTCAAAAATGGCACATTTCATACCATGCCAGAAAACAAATGATGCTACAAACATAGCCAATTTATTTTTCAGAGAAGTGGTAAGACTACATGGATTTCCTAGGAGCATAGTCTCAGACAGGGACACCAAATTTGTAGGACACTTTTGGAGGACTCTATGGAATAGGATAGGGACAAACTTGTCCTTTAGTTAAGCATATCACCCTAAGATGGATGGACAGACTGAAGTAGTGAACAGGAGTCTGGAATTAAGAATTTTAGTCGCTGAGCAAGGCCCTCAATGGGACCAGATTCTGGCACAAGTAGAATTTGCATTCAACAATTCAGTGAACAGGAGCATAGGTAAAAGTCCATTTGAAATTGTGTATGGTATATAGCCAAGAGGGATTACATATTTGAGAGATCTTAATCAAGAAGAGTTCAGAAGTGTTGGAGTAGAGGATTTTGCAACAAAAATGCATAAACTCCATGACAGAGTTAGAGAGAAGCTACAGGACAATAGCCAGAAATACAAGAACATAGTTGATCAAAAGAGGAGGGAAGTTCAATTCGAAGTTGGATATGAAGTTTTATCTCATGTGAGAAAAGAAAGGTTTCCAAGGGGAACATATAACAAGTTGAATATGAAGAAGATAGGACCATCTAGGATTCTCATAAATGCAACCAATGCTTATGAAATTGATTTGCCAGACAATTCTAGGATATCACTGATATTAAATGTTGCAGACTTGTATCCTTACAGGAGAGATGAGGCAGGAGAATCAGATGATCAGAAAGAAGTTCAGTGGGAAGAACAATTGCCCACAACAGAAAAACTATAGATGGAGAAAATATTTGAACAGAGAGATGGAAAGAAGATCAGGAGGAAGACTATCCTGAATACTTAGTGAAGTGGAAAGATCATCCAATGGAAGATGCAAGTTGGGTCACAGAACCTGATATTTTGAAGCATGGAAAAAAAGTATAGGAGCTCATGGACAGGATTCCATGAAAATTTTAACCAGAGGAGTATGATGCAGGAGCATCGCCTTCAAAGTCAAAGATGCAAGTGTGGAGGAAAAGATATGCATCTCAATATGACAGAGTTTCAAATCATCATTTAACTTAGAAGTAAATCGAGTTGTTGAGATATTTTTGGAAACAATATTTTTTTAAATATGTCGTGTTTGTAAAGTTGTATAGGACAGTAAGGGGTTGTAGATATAGAGTGTTGAATCTTATATGGCAATAACTGTTAGTTATTGTAATAGGACAAAGTAGGTAACCACCAAGAGTTGACAGGATAAGTTGCAGACAGGACGAGAGAGAAAATGGAGCCAGTCCTTAGATAGTTTGTTTTTGTATTGTAATAGAAGAGAGGGATAGAGATAGAGTAGATATTAGTAGAGAAGAATAGAGTAGAAGAAAGACACAGTGGAGAACTGCAATATATGTAACTTGTTTCATGAATGAATAGAATAGACAGAATTGTCCCAAATCTTAGACTGTGTTCATTTTAATGTGTGATTGAATGAATTTTTTATTATGTGTATGTCGTTTAGTTAATTTCATTCATGTATGATTGTTAGAGAATTTGATCGTATGAGTTCATGACGAAACTGGATAAGTTTCAATTGTTTCTCTTCTTAAACTCGTATGCAAGGTGTGCATATCAAACTCAAGGAGTGCATCGAATGAGTCTAAGATTGACTCAGAAGATTTCAGAGAGAGATCAAAGGAAACTTAGACCAAGTGCAAGGAGTTCACGACGTCAAGAAATGACCAAGCGTCGAAGAACCAGAACATAGGAACACCAGGAGGGCGAGAAGAATTTATTTTCAAGAAATCCTTTGAACTGAGTTATCGAAATCCCCAAACACAAGGAGTGCATGGGAAATCGGAATCCTTTAAGGATTGAGCTCAGAAGGGGTATCACTTGCCATAAGTGTTGATGATATCCAAGAATCAGACTCGTAGGAGTAGAAAAGGTCAAACCCTTTGAAGAATAATAAATCTTCTAAGTTGGAGGAAATCAGAAGCTCAGGAGGAGGAGCGACAATGATCATTGGATCACAGTGCAAAGGATCAACAATCATCTGATCAGAGCAAGGTGCATGAGCCTTAGATATTTGCACACACAGGAGAGAGAACTTACCAAATTTATGAAGTCATGAAGTAGTTTGGGACCATCCATCGTCAAGAAAGACAGGTGGTGCAAGATCCACACCTCTGGAAGTTTGTGGACGAAGAGAAGGTGAAATAGCTGAAGTAGGATCCTAGTCGTTGATCACCAGAAGATACGTATCAGTAGACCAATAAATTCGAGAAATCTGTTCGAGAGTTTTTCAGTTGAGACTTGAAATTCCTGAAGAGAGAATAGTTGAAGAGTCGAGAGTCGTCATTTTGTGAGTGGACACTTGCCAACAAATTGTGAGCTCCGGGTAAATTGCATTGGGGTTTCAGTTGAGAGGTGAGATTCCCGAAACTCGAAGAGGTGGAGGAGATTTGGACCATCCGATCCAGAGGGACACATGTTGACAGATCGTGGACTCCGGGGAAAGTCCTGAAGTAACTCATAGTCGTCAGATCAGAAGAGATGTGGCATAAATCTGTGAACTCTGGGTAAAGTCCCGAACTAAGCCTCAATCATATGATTCAATAGTATGCATGGAAGAATCCCATGTACTTCAAGGGGAAGTGAAGTTTGAGATTTGAGATCTTAGAAGTTTAGAGACCCGAATGAGATCTCGACCGTTGATCGAGAGAGGGGTTGCAGGACCATTGATTTAGTTGAACGGTCAAACAATCGAAGTAGAAGCAGAGTTGTTGATTGAGGAGGACAGGTGTCCACAGATCATCAACTACGGAATATTGACGTATGGAGGAAAGCAGGGTTTGAGACTTGAAAAGTCCAAAGTTCATAATCATGAAGCAGTTCACATCCGTTGATTTAGGAGGGGTAGATATGGTTCATAGATTTGGAAAGGGAAGATCTGAACCGTCAATTCAGACAACATCGTCAAGATCGAGAGATCGATGGTCCCATAGCATTTCAGGGACAAGAGTTGCGTGAACTTTAAAACATTGAGGGCAGCCCACAATCCAGACCATGGTTTTAGCAAGAGGACATGTGGAGGCTCGGGGAGAATTGCGGGCCGGAAAGTAGTTTGATATCAAACCACCTTTGGCTGCACCCACAATCACATGGTCACGTGAGGTCATCGCCCAAGGTCATATCAAGAGGGGGATTATCAGAGAAGGAGCTAACTCCCAGTTGTAGCACACCCATTTCGGAACTCTGGGCTTACTCACGCTTTGATACCCATTTGTAAACACCATTTGTACAAAGCTCATATAGATATTGTATATCCCATGCATTTAAACAAATAAACACATTTAACTTAGATTAAAACATATCATTATTGCTATAATTAAACAATCCATAGCATTCCATATTAATTCGTATACACAGCGGAAAACATGATAACATTTACAGTAGAGACATGATAAAATGTGATAAAACATAGTTAGACAATTATCTTGTAACAATGGTGGGATCCACCAACCAAATGCAGGCCTTCCACGAACCTCCCATCCTTAGACCGCACTGCTCATCAACTCAGCAGTGGGTCACCCCCGAGTTGGGACTAAGCTCCACCCCAAGGCAAGGAATCTAGGCTCAGGCTGAGGTTACAGGGAAAACAGTCACACACAACCACAAGGAAGGGATTCTCTCCAAGGAATCTCCCATGCTCACTGCCCACAGACCCTCATTCCCCACATGCCTGTTCCACCCCAAGAGAATGTACCTTCTCTGTCACCTGGACAGTCCTTCAGCTGCCAATCTCCCTTACCTTGGGTTACAGGAACAAACCGGACCGGAAGTCTTCGGGCTCTATGGCAGCTACAGGGTTCCTTCCAGCAGTTCTCTCCTTCCCCTGCGCACTCTCTCACATGGAGGGAGTCGCTCACAGGGCAACAAGCCTCACGCAGTCCAGTACTACGTAGTCTCAACAATCCCATGGGAAAGCAAACACAGGCTTTCCAAAAACTGGTTCGGCAATCACAAGATGGCTTCACAGACACGGCTTCAGAACAGGGAATTCTCACATAGGCTCCCTCAGATTTCCCGAACAAGAAAATACTCTTCCCTGAATTCAACACAAGCTTCTCGTAGGCTGGGGTTACACGCATGGGATTTCTCAGAATCAGACACAAACATTCGAGTCACAGGGTATCCCGAAGGTTCTCTATAGGAGTCGGGATAGTCATACTGCTCAGAGCTCCGTACGCATTCAGACAATCCGGTGGAATGGGAATGGAACCTTCTCACGGCTCACCTTGGCCATTTTATTCGCGTGCACCAAGGTTGACACTTGTCACCCATGGAACTGCATGCGTTCCACCAGCACGCGTTCCTCCCACCACTTGGGAAATCACGCATCCTTCCAAAAGGACTTAGGATAAAAACATATTATGCACATATCTTTTGGAATAATATTAAAATATTATTCCCAGGCTTAAGCCCCCCTAGGCTTATCCCCTAGGCTCAACACTTAGCCCCTTTCCCACCTTCCAGCCCCTAATTCCTTTCCCACTCTGTGGATGCTCAGCCCCCCTTCACTCATTCATCGTGGTCGGTCTGCACCTGGCGGTGTTTATATTTTATTAAATGTTCTGCATACATACAAGTACAACAACAGGCTCTTGGCCTTCAACACTTAGGCTCCCTGGCCTAACAACACATAAGTCTCCAGCTTATAAGAACTTGGCTCACCAGCCTATAAAACATAATCACAATTCCTTTCAGAACTTGATTTACAGCAGGGCTCAGCCTTGGGGACACTGCAATTCCCCTCCCCTTATTTTTGCACTGTCCTTAGTGCAACTTACACTGTCTCTGCAAGCTTTTCAAAATTTTCAAAAAGATACAGGTACTCTACCCGCATAACCCCTTCATGCTCCCATGTCACATCCTCATGATCGTACCAGGTCCATTGGACCTTTACAAGCTCTATAGCTCGATTCCGGAGCTGTTTTCTTTTCCTGTCCAATATGCGCACAAGATGCACTTGCAGGACACCATCTGGTTCCACTTGAATCATAGTCCAATCGATAATATGATTAGCATCAGGTACATATTTCTTAAGTAGTTAAACATGAAACACATTATGTACAGTCATATATGCAGGTAATGCAAGCATGTATGCAACTGGCCCAATCCTTTCCAGGATCTCAAATGGCCCACAAAATCTTGCTGCCAACTTGGTGCAACTTCCCAGCCTCAGGGAACTCTTGTTAGTTTTCACTTTCAGGTAAACATGATCACCCACTTTGAATTATCTATGGGTTTTGTTACTATCAGCGTAACTTTTCTGCCTGTCCTGGGCAACTTTTAAATTATGTTTAATTCTTATCATTTGGTCTTCCATCTCTTTGAGCAGTTCAGGCCCAACTACTACTCTGTCACCTGGATTATCCCAGCTCACTGGAGTGTTGCACTTTCTTCCATAAAGCACTTCGAATGGGCTCATCTTCAATGATGCATGATACCCATTATTGTAGGTGAATTCTACCAAATGTAGGTAGTCTTCCCACCTTGATGGTTTATCCATCACATACATTCTCAGCAT
>JZKD02S1953049.1:867607-879451 GCA_000966675.3 Picea glauca
CCAAGTTAACATCCTTTCCTTCCTGTTCGTCTTCTATTTCGGGGGTAATCTGCACCTTTCCCCACTCCATACTCAGTCATTGGTTAACTGGAGTCTTGACCTTCGTTGAACTCTGCACACGCACTGTGCAAATAAAATCATAGTTTATCAGGCCATTAAACCCTCAGGAACAATCTTCAGCATTTATAACTAATACCAACAATAACAAAAGATATTTCGATTCTAATGGGTTTTCTGAGCTCTCGTTCGGCTCTGCAATTTTCGTGTTTTCGAAGCTTTCATTTTCGGCACTTCGGGATTTCGAAACTTCGGGGTTTTGTACGTTGGGACTTCGGGTTTCAGGGTTTCAGAGTCTCGGTACTGGAGAACTCTCGTTTAACTCTCGTTTCCAACCCCTGACTTCCGAAATTCTGTTTTACCTTATTCTTCGGTCACCCTTTACCAAAGTGGTGCGTGGCACGTTTCGGAGGATCCTCGTCACGTTCGGTGACATCATTAGGGTCCCACCACTCTCACTTCTCTTTTTGACCCTCTGACACGCAGTACATCTCCATGTGTCCACATCCATTTCTAGAAAAATCCAACGATCAGATCTTTCTCACATCGGATGGTCGTTAAAGACCCGGAGATTCCCCGAAGGAATCCCATCTGTTCATCGGGACTTAGCCACATGCTAATGTATCGACAATATGGTCGGGATTTATCATGACGAGAGTCCAAGTTCTTTGTCAACGGAACTCCCGAATCCCCGATTTTTCGAAATGGGTAATCTCTCAACACGTGGACATCTCAAATCGGACGGCCCATGACTGCTCTGGGGTTTCCACCATGGAAATTCCCAATCCTTTCGGGGTTTTGGGCTTCCAAACGCTGATGCACTCTAACTCTCATTAGCCCTCTGGGCTAGACTCATGGTTCACACGACCTCCCCTTATATGACCACAGTCACACCTCCTATCGGGGTTTTGGACTTTCCAATGTCGAAACACATATGTCCTCAGGATTCGCGAAATGCCGAACCCCGATATGTTGATGGGCTCCTGATCTCGCCCACGTGTCCCAACTAATGGATGGCTCAGATCGTTCGTGGGACTTTTACCATGAAAATTCCCGACCTCCTTCGTGACTCCCGATATCGCGATTCCCGATTTCCCGAAATGGGAAATCTCATGACACGTGTCCTCTGTCTTTCGGACGGTCTAGATCTATTTCGGAGATTTCGCCCCTAGTCTCTGAGGTTTAAACTTTGGACATCTCCCGACAAATCCTACAACTGACAGGTTTTCTGGTCGAGACCTGACGGCTCAGACGGTTCCTAACCAATTCAAAATTTTGCATATCGCGATTTCCACATTCCTGTGTATTTCAAAAGGAATTTTAATTCCTATGCACATTTTGCCAGATCCGACAGTCACGAGGGCTCGCCTTCCCTATCGAACAGATCCTAAGGTTCTAACACCATTGGTGTAGAGACCTGTCTCCCTGTGGCGATAGACCACACCATCTGCGGTTTCACTCGCCGCTATACTTCCTGAGCTCGTAAGCACGGTCAAGCAACTACTTGACACTCTGGAACAAACCAAGATCCAAAATTGATCCTCCAAACCCAATTTCCCTTCGCATTCTCGGTCCAAAGACCGCTCCACTGGCCCATCTAGGCTCAGTGTCGAAACCTTCGCTTTGATACCAATTTGTAGCACACCCATTTCGGAACTCTGGGCTTACTCGTGCTCTGATACCCATTTGTACACACCATTTGTACAAAGATCATAAAGATATCATATATCCCATGCATTTAAACAAATAAACACATTTAACTCAGAGTAAAACATATCACTACTGCTATAATTAAACAATCCATAGCATTCCATATTAATTCGTATACACAGCGGAAAACATGATAACATTTACAGTAGAGACATGATAAAATGTGATAAAACATAGTTAGACACTTATCTTGTAACAATGGTGGGATCCACCAACCAAATGCAGACCTTCCACGAACCTCCCAGCCTTAGACCTCACTGCTCATCAACTCAGCAGTGGGTCACCCCCGAGCTGGGACTAAGCTCCACCCCAAGGCAAGGAATCTAGGCTCAAGCTGAGGTTACAGGGAAAACAGTCACACACAACCACAAGGAAGGGATTCTCTCCAAGGAATCTCCCACGCTCACTGCCCACAGACCCTCATTCCCCACATGTCTGTTCCACCCCAGGAGAATGTACCTTCTCTGTCACCTGGACAGTGCTTCAGCTGCCAATCTCCCTTACCTTGGGTTACAGGAACAGACTGGACAGGAAGTCTCCGAGCTCTATGGTAGCTATAGGGTTCCTTCCAGGAGTTCTCTCCTTCCCCTGTGCACTCTCTCACCTGGAGGGAGTCGCTCACAGGCCAACAAGCCTCACGCAGTCTAGTACTATGTAGTCTCAATAATCCCATGGGAAAACAAACACAGGCTTTCCAAAAACTGGTTCGGCAATCACAGGATGGCTTCACAGTCACGGCTTCGGAACAGGGAATGCTCGCATAGGCTCACTCAGCTTTCCCGAACAAGCAAAGACTCTTCACCGAATTCAACACAGGCTTCTCATAAGATGGGGTTACACTCACAGGATTTCTCAGAATCAGACACAGACATTCGAGTCACAGGGTCTCCCGAAGGTTCTCTATAGGAGTCAGGTTAGTCATACTGCTTAGAGCTTCATACGCGTTTAGACAATCCGGTGGAATGGGAATGGAACCTTCTCACGGCTCACCCTGGTTATTTTATTCGCATGCACTAGGGTTGACACTTGTCAACCCATGGAATTGCATGCATTCCACCAGCACGCGTTCCTCCCACCACTTGGGAAATCACGCGTCCTTCCAAAAGGACTTAGGATAAAAACATATGATGCACATATCTTTTGGAATAATATTAAAATATTATTCCCAGGCTTAAGCCCCCCTAGGCTTAGCCCTTAGGCTCAACAATTAGCCCCTTTCCCACCTTCCAGCCCCTAATTCCTTGCCCACTCTGTGGATGCTCAGTCCCCCTTCACTCATTCATCATGGTCGGTCTGCACCTAGCGGTGTTTATATTTTATTAAATGTTCTGCATACATACAAGTACAATAGCAGGCTCCTGGCCTTCAACACTTAGGCTCCCTGGCCTAACAACACATAAGTCTCCAGCTTATAAGAACTTGGCTCACCAGTCTATAAAACATAATCACAATTCCTTTCAGAACTTGGTTTACAACGGGGCTCGGCCTTGGGGACACTACATCAGTACTCTGATATTTCGCAGAAGAGCGAGACAGAATGTTGCGGGTACCATAAGACCTGCACCAGGAAGCTGAAAGGGCCTGCGTTTAGATACAGAAGGAAACCACTAAGGTTTCAGAGGGTCATTTGACTCAAGAATCGGATATCCTTGATCCGGAGGTCGTGTAGCCCTACGAGGGAGTAGGGGGGTTGCATCAATCTGTTAGTTCACCAACCCGGGAACCCACGATCATAGAAATGTGACTAAGTATAGAACCAGAAAGGGATAATAGAGGGGAAGAAGAAAAGGGAAAAAGGGGTAAGTATGTCACACAAAACAATCTATTGTTCATTTATTAATGCCAATATTTTTGAACCTGTGTGGTGAGTTGTCACTAGTAAAAGCATAATGAATGTGCATTGGGAAGGTTGCAAATGTGGCAGACATCTACTGTTCGTTTATTAATGCCAATATTTTTGAACCTGTGTGGTGCGTTGTCACTAGTAAACGCATAATGAATGTGCATTGGGAAGGGCGTGAATGTGGCAGGGATGGAAGGGAGCGATAAATGGTTTGAAACTTTTATGAATCTAGGTATAGTGAAGCTTACGAGTTCTAGGGGTTTGGGGTCGAATTGTAGATCACAAAAGTTTTGGGTGCAAGATGTATATCACGAAACATGGGGCATAAGAATTTGATAGCGCTAACTATGGACCCCGCGGTCAGATAATTGGCTAAGTATTGAAAGGAACGACGGTCGGTCGGGCTCATGATATGACGATATAGATGGAGATGAGGATGTGTCAGTCCACCAACCCGGGAACCCGCGATCATAGAAATGCGACTAAGCCAGGTTCAAGTTTAAAGAGAATTTGTTTATATTTATTTCAATAGTAATCATATTAATTTATGTTAATAGATTATTTGTGGACCAAATGTAAACCATGTTCCAATTTGAAGGGTGTTTTTGCTTCGCAAATTTTGGAGCTCGACAAAGTCAGGTTCAAGTTTAAAGAGAATTTGTTTATATTTATTTCAATTATATTCATATTAATTTATCTTAATAGATTATTCGTGGTCCAAATGTAAACCATGTTCCAATTTGAAGGGTGTTTTCGGCTCGCAATTTTTTCTCAAACCCATAAGCAATAGAAAATATATATATATGACTTAACATTTTTTATATGCAAGCATATTCTCAAATATAAGACGTTGTAATATATGCACAATATTAAACAGGAACATGACGTCAACACCCGAGTTTCCATGTTGAAATAACATCATTCATTGATTCTATTTCTGGGGCCCCGAAGAATGAAACCAGGAGGGGCCTACCCATTTATTTCTTAAGTATAGGGTGGGCGCCACAAAACTATGTTCTCTCACAAATTATTCTTCCATGTAAAATGTAAGGAGCGAAAGCTGCAGATGCCGCAATAGAGTAGTTTTTATTTAAATGGAAGTACTGGGCAAGGAAAAAAAAACTTATCATGCATTTTTAACTATGGATCAAAGAGCGTCTTAAATTCTTGTAGAAAGAGGTTGAATTCATCTATCAATAGTTGTACAGGAAAATGAGTTAATTTAAAAAAAACACACACACAAAATTCAAAAAAACAATATTAAACTTTGAAAAACACCATACAATAACCTCAAATATTTTATATTTAGATAAACTGGGTTACAAAATACAGTTGATATTATTTCCCAAAATAACTCTCTTGGAATTTGTAAAATAATATATAGTTCAATACATATTCTCTAAAATTTAAATGTGTTTTCCATAATGACTGGGATTGAGGCTCTCGCGGACCATAAAGCAAAGGTGTACAAGAATCAAGCTTGTATAAAGAAGAAAGTCGGTGATGGAAGACAACAAGACTTGGAAAGAAGAAAGAGAAAATTGTCAATCCTTGGTTAAACCTTTGTATTTAAAGAGGTAGAGTAATTGGATGAAGCATTGACAAAGACATAAGAATGTGATCAGTATGAACTTACTATGATGGTATCCCATGCCTTGTCATTTGCTTGATGATGTCCTTTTATGGCTTTCCTCAGAGGTTATGGGAACCGTCTCAAGCGCCCTTTGCCCTTCATTGGTAATCTTGTCGACAACCTTTTTGAACCACTCCTCGATGTAGCTCCTCATGGGCGCCATGTTGATTTCATGCTGGATTTTTATATTGAAGAATTCACTTTCCAAGTCCCTTAGATCAATAGAGAGGTTGTGTAATGCTTCTTGAATATCTTGGTTTTTAATCGAATAATCAACTAGCCAGTTTTTCATGTCATCTTCACCATATTCAAGAATGCCATAGAAATTTTCAAATGATAGTCTTTTATAGATCTCAACTTGATCATCAAATGCTTGCTTGGTTAAAAACAACGAGTTGAATATCAATTTCAGATCTTGGACTTCATTGGTGCTACCAACTATATCTATTTCAATTAGCTTCTTGAATAGCTTGACTCTTGTAGATATGGTCTGGCTACATGCTTGAACGACACCATTATAGTGTCGGGGGTGATTGCATCATTGAATCATAAGGGTAAGAGTCATAATGTATGAAGGGGGTTAGTGTGTTCAACAATATCATAAATTGTTAAGGGGTTATTGCATTAGTAATCATAGTTCTTAAGGGTCATAGCATATTAAGTAGGTTAGTATGTTCAAGATCATAATGTGTTAAGGGGTGATCGCATCAATGGTTTTAAGGATTAAGGACAATTTTGTATCAATAGGGTTAGCATTTTTAATGTCATAGTGTTTCAGGGGGTGATTGTGTCAATGGTAATGTGCATTAAGGTCTATAGTGTATTAAGAGGTTAGCATGTTCATGATCATATAGTGTTAGGGGGTGATTGAATCAACAACCACGAGAATGAGGTTCAGAATGTGTATTTAAGGGTGTTAGTGTGTTAATGTCAAAGAGTGTTAAGTTAGTGTGTTTGAGGTCATAGTGTGTTAGCAGATGATTGTGTCAATACCTATAGGGGTTAATGGTTTTGATGTATTAAGAGGATTAGTGTTTTTAGGGCCATGGTGTTCTAGAGGGTGATTGTGTCAAAGTTAATAATGATAAAGGGTCATATTGTATTAAGGGGGTTAGTGTGTTTAAGGTAATAGGGTGCCAAGGGTTTATTATATAAATGGTCATATGAGATAATACTCATAGTGTATTAATGGGGTTATTGAATTCAATGTCATCGACTGTTAGGGAGTGATTGCATTAATTTTCATAGTTCTCAAGGATCACGATATTAAGTGGGTTAGTGTGTTTGAGGTCATTGTGTGTTAGGGAGTAACTGTGTAAAAGTTTATAGTGTGTTTATAAGGTGAGTGTGTTTAGGGTTAACATGGCGTGTTAGGGGGTGAATACATCAATGGTCATAGGGGCTAAGACGAATCGTGATGTATTAGGGGTGTAGTGTGTTCTAGGCAATGGTGTGTTAGGGGTGATTGTGTGAAGAGTCATAAGGTTTAAGGTTCATAGTGTGTTAAGGGGGGATTATTGAGTGATCATATGGGTTAAGGATCATAGTTTCTTAAGGGGGATCATGGTTTATTAAGGGTTTTAAGGGTCATAGAGTGTAAGAGGGAAATTGTGTAAAGGTGGCATAGGGTTAATGGTAATAATGTAACTATGGGGGTTAGTGTGCTCTAGGTTATAGTTTGTTAGAGGGTGATTACCTCAATGGTTATAAAGGTTAAGGTTGATCATTGAGTATTAGGAGGTTAATGATGTTAACCATTATGATCAAAAAACTAGTAACCACATTAATATAATGACCCCTAACACAATATACTCCATAACCACTTTGACTCCTAACACAAGCCTAAAAATGGTCAATGTGGTTTACAATATTAACCATATTATTCATATTGGCTATAGTTAACTATATTCACCACAGTCAACTATATTTACACCATGGTCACCTTATTAATCATGATCAATTGTGTTAACCACCATCACTCATATTGACTATCGTTAACCTTATTAACCATGACTAAATTAACCATGATTAACCATATTGACGTCAATTCTCCATATTGACCATTCATAATGATTAGGGGTTAGTGGGTTAACCACTAGTAGGTTGGTGGGTTAGATTATTAGCGGGTCAGTTGGTTATGTGTTAGTGGGGTTAATGGTTATGAGATTCAAGGGTTTGTGTACCAATTAAATGGTCAACCATGGTTGGCATTGTGGTCAATATGGTCAACCATGATTGGAATTGTGGTCAATATGGTCAACCATGGTTGGAATTGTGGTCAATGTGGTCAACCATGGTCAATATAATGAATGATACTAACCATGACCAATTATGATCAACCATGATCAATGGTGTTAACCTTGCTTAATATGGTCAATGAGAGTTAAGCATTAATGATTTTAATATGGTTTAGGAGTTAGGGGTTAGTGGGTTAGTCTTCAGGAGGTTACTGCAATGTGAGTTAGAACCCAATTACACACTAACCCACTAACCATTGAACAATAACCTTTACCTTCTAATGACTAATCCCCTAAGCACTAAACCACAAAACCTAACCCTTGACCCACTAAGCGACTACCTACTAATTTTTATTTACCATTCACTATTAATGGATAACCCAATAAACCCTCACCCACTCATGAATTGATATCTAACCTACAAATCAATTAACCCTTAACCAATAACTCATAAATCCTTAATCCACTATCACCTAACTTACTAACCCTTAACCCATTAAACACTAACTCATTAAACCCAAACCTACATAACCTGTAAGAGGTTATGGTGTAATTAATTGCATCTTTAGTAGAGTCCTTAATAGAGTTTTTAATGGAGTCTTTTATATAGAGTCCTTAATAACATTCTTAATTGAGTCATTATCAAATGAATGACATGCACAACTAGAGGGCCTTCATATGAAGGCATTGTTGGTCAAAAGCGATCTCTTTAATGGGCGTTGACCTTCCTACCTCAAGTTGAAAACAATGAAGCACCTCCTTTGGGGTTGTTCTTTTTCCAAGTCTAGTTGGGAGTTTGTTCAATTTAAGCATGCAACCATTTTGTAGAGTAGGTTGCAATGGAGAGTGGTTTTATTGGGTGATTCTAGATCTGTGGTCCACTCTTCACTTAGTGATATTTGACATTACATGATGATTTCAACTTTGTTTGTTCTTTGAAAACTTTAGTGTAAATATGTTTTTGAAAATGAGATTAACACAACTTCCAAGAAGTTTAGTTTTAAGACTTGCCTTAAGTTGTTGGATCATATCATGCATTTGCATTTTGTCAATGATTTATCAATACAAAACATAGAACTTCCAAAGAGTTTTCTTTTAAGACTCACCTTAGGTTGTTGGATCAGATCATGCATTTGCATTTTGTCAATTCTTATCAATACAAGAGATATACCTTCCAAGGAGTTTTCTTTAAAGACTCATCTTAAGTTGTTGGATCATATCATACATTATATTAAAATATCATGCATTATATTAAGATTGATAAAAAAATCTTTAAATATTAATTATTAAAATTTTCAATTTTTTTTTAATAATTTAAAATATTCATTAATAATTATAAAATTATTTGTAAATAAATATATATTATCTGAATTACATCATAATTTTATATTTTCCTAATGTTTTCAATAATATATATAATAACTAATCAATCATTAAAAAAAATTAAAAAAATAAATATTATTTTTTTAATAATTTAAAATATTCATTAATAATTATAAAATTATTTGTAAATAAATATATATTATCCGAATTACATCATAATTTTATATTTTCCAAATGTTTTCAATAAAATTTATATATATATCAATAACAAACATATTTATACAATAACTAATCAACCATTAAAAAAAAATCAAAATCTCTACTCAATTGAGGTCGTCCGAGAAAACCAGCTGACAAAAGCTGATGTCGTTACCCCTCGGCATGGGTGGCGGTGTGGCCATCCTCCCACATAGAATCTTATCGACCATACCCCGACACATCTTGTCAACCTCTCTCGTACACATATTATTATAGCTAGTATTCTCTTCCCCTCTAATGAGGTGGGGAAAATTAAGCTTAGCCCTAGAGCCCCTCATCTTGAAAGCAGCACGGTCATATGCGAGTGCAGCTTCCTCGGCTGTAGTGAAGGTGCCAAGCCAAAGTCTAGCCCCCTTCCGCGCCGAGTCCCGTATCTCCGCCGCGAATTTCCCCCACGGCCGCTGCCTCACGCCCCTGTAACGCCTCCCCGAAATTATCTTCTTCGCCGCGGGCTGTTGGATTCCCGTTTCTTGACGGGCATCGGGCTGTATCTTGACGGGAAAAACATGGACTTCCTTCCTTGTTTCCGTCTCCTCCTTGGGCGTTGCCGGCATCCATCTCTTCTCGACGGCCTCTTCGAGACTCCCGGAAAATGTAATGTTCTCCGAATTGTTTTCATCTAACGGGAACTTCGCCCAGGCAGTGGTTAAGCCGGGGCTGAAAGGCGGAGGTGTGACGCTTACATAATTTCTGAGTTCCCAGTCAACCGGAAATTTCTCCCAAGCTAAAGATTCATGTCGAGTGACGGAGTCGGAGAGCGAGAGACGGAAGGAGTTAACGGCCGGCGTCGGGGTTTCCGTCTCCGGTTTCGGTATATTGTCCGCCACGGAATCGCAAGCGAGCGCGCTCCGGAAGTTCTCTTGTTCGCGGATCCGGCTATTTTCCGTCAGGTGTAAAGATGATTCGAAATCCTGGCCATCAGAGTCCCCGAGTAGATGAATCCGTATTCGATCCAAAACGCTCATTGCTCCTTCATTTCTGCTGTTCATTGCCATCTCGTGGAAGCGATTAAAATGAAAGCTCTCAAATTCAGCGCTTCGTGCGAAGTTTGTTGGATATGAGTAAAAAATGAATGTCTATCGAATGCAGTGCTTTGTGCAAAGTTCGTTGGATATTTATAGGGCATTTCGCTTTGTGTTGGTTGACTTTTTGTAGGAGGGGGGGTTGACATTGTTTTTGGAGGGGGTTGACATTTGGTGTATTGACATTTTTTAGATTGACATTTAGCGTTTTGACATTTTAGAGGGCGTTTTTGTAGAGAAATGTCAAAGGCACTGGTTGATTTGGCCGATGCAGTGAAAGTTGATGGTCAAAGTCATTCTGGTGACGGAGTCTCGTATACTGTATACAGCATTTTTTTTTTCTGTCTTTGGGGTGCTAATCACCTTAGTAGGTTTTTATATCGTTATCCAAAATAGTTCCCGCTATAGTTATGACTATAACATATTTATTTTTATTTTGAAGTATGTTTATAGCATATTTTTTTATTTATAAGTATTGTTTTAGATGGTAAAATTTATTACAATTTACAATTAAATTGGTAGTGAGATAGTTTAGTTATTATGGATTATTGTCAAATTTAACTAATTAAATGGATTTCGAGGGTTTTGTTTGGTAAGATAGTCATGGTTTAATTCAAAATTAATTAGGATTAGACATTCAAAAAAAGCAAGCATTGTTAAAAGTTGGTAACAAACATTTTTTATTATTATTATTGACTGTTATCCATTGGTTGATTCATCTAATAAGAAAACTATATCCTTAAAATAAATAAAACATATTAATAATTATTTTATAATAAAAAAATTAACCATCGATATTATGACTTTGATTTGAATGAAAATGAATCCTTATTAATTCATTTTTTTAATCTATATAGACACATAATAATATATAATGAAACTGGGTGTTGGTCAATTCCTAAAAAGCCATGTGATAAAAGAGTATGTCACCTTTGTGACACTAAGAAGGTTGAAAATGAAAAGCACTTTCTCTTAGATTGTCTAGCCTATACCCATATTAGATCTCATTTTCAAAATATTTATCACACTACCAACCTTCCTAACAAAATTCTAAAAAATCATAAATAATCACTTACCCTCTTAAGGTTTGATAAACCAATTCAATCTTAGTAGACATTCATCATCATCATCATCATCATCATCATCATCATCATCATCATCATCATCATCATCATCATCATCATCATCATCATCATCATCATCATCATCATCAATTGGTTTTTCTATATATATAAACACATTACAATATATAATATATAATAGTTTCTAAGAAAAAAATGAATTTCTAATACACATACAACTGGATGTGCTAACAGCTTATAACTAAACTAACCTTTAAACTAATATCATTTTCTCAAATAATAAATTGATCTACTTTGACTACTTTGAATCTCAACTTATATTGAAGCCCAAGAATGTGATCACATCCTTTTATTCTAATAATAATATGATGAATACTTTGTTAACTTTTACATATTATCATCATCATATTAAAATAATTTTTTATATAATAATATGATGAATAATTAATTAATCTTTACCTATTATTTTTAATTTATATTTATTTCCCCGGATGGGGTGACACCTAGCCTAGAAGCCACAGGTGGACTTGCACTAGCCCGCAGCATAAATGTCATTAACCGCTTCTCATGCGCCAACCTTTATCATGAAGGACGGTAATAGATGCAGCGACAGAACGGAGAGCTCTCTCACTTGCGCGAGCATTTACGAGCGCAGTGGTTCCGGGATGCCAAAGGTTAA
>JZKD02S1953049.1:905802-927572 GCA_000966675.3 Picea glauca
AATAAAATTAAGATATATATCTTCATAAATTTTAATAATCAATTCTTTATCCTACAAACAATAAAATCTAAAACATCAATTTAATATTATTTAAAATTAATCTTAAATTTAAATTATTGTTATTATTTAAAATATCATAAACTCTGATCCACTTGATATTTAATCCTCCCATATTCCTAACAAAAATCTCGGCTTTAATCCACCTGATATTTGACCCTCCTTTCAGATTTCACTCATTGTCTTGGTTCATGAACTAACCGAGTCTTCTATTACAATCGGTCAAACTATTCCGTTAAATTACTTTACACTATGTTGACTCATCATTTACTTGGCGACAATACCACTTTAATAAACGATTTTAAATTATTTATCTCTTAATCTACTACTTCGTAGTCTCCCATCGCAATTATGATTTTTTTGGGTTTTAATACCAATAGGATTTATATGAAAAATACAGAAAATTAAATTAAATATTTATCAGAATGTTCTTTTTATATTAAATTTGAAAAAATAAAGTATTAAGAGTATTATATTTTTCACTTGGGTATTTGTGCCATTGTTATAAGAGGAGTTGACTTTAGGATACCTCCCACATGCTTGGAAGCTCTTTGAAGCGATAAAGGATGGGTTGGTTTATGAGTTTGCATGGTGGTTTGGGTATGACATATTTAGTAATGAGCATCTGGAGGTTGTTTTATTATGTAACTAGTTCAATGAGATTTCTAGCAATCATGGTCAGAGCTAAAATGTATGAGTTTAAACTCAAGTCTGAGCTCAAGACGAGTGAAATCTTGGTTAGGAAGAGTGATCATAAGTGGCTCAAGGGTGATAGAGTTGGCTTAAGGCATGGTGTTTGCAATTGGCCTCATTACTAGTTGGTTAGTATATTGAAATTTCTTCGCTAGCCCTCTAATTTTGATTGTAGTGGGGTTTTTGTATTTGCCACGATTGTTCTTTGTTACATAGCTCATGTTGGCACCACAATTATTGGCCAAACCACACACATGCCCCAAAAATGTTCTAAGGTTTGCAGGCACCACAAGTTTTGTACCGTGTGATGCTAATATTCAACGTGTGTCGACTAGTTTCTACTGCACCTGTGCCAACCATTTTGTAGTGTGTTTTCCTACTCTGGCATCGCACAAAGACTTGTAAGCAATCAAACGTGCATATCCAGTCATGATCAGTTGTAATGATTCATAAACACTTTGTAACCAATCGATTGGTCTTGCTTGAGGTTGTTAGTGAGTTGGCAAATTTGTTATCATCACCATGTTTGTGTAGAGATAAAAGGAATGCATGTGCACTGGTAATGTTGTTCATTGTTGGTTGTTCATTATGTTTGAGTCTTCATTGTTGTTCTAGAGTTGTTATTGTAATGTGAGAGAGAAATTAGATCGAGATCTGAGTCTCTGGTCTTTGGTTCAAGCATAGTGAGTCTTTGAGAAGGCTACAACCCTATATGTATCTGAATTCCTATATGTGATTGATGAATGAAAGCGTGAGACCCACTTGATACTTTCTATCATGAGCTATGTTGTGGACGAATGTTTGATATGTGTGTTAGACTATAGTTTACTTATATGAATGCTTATGTGAATGAGTAGAATCTAATGCATAGTTCTAGACTAGGTGTTTCCCATATGTAATATTCCTTCATGCAATGCACAAATGTTCAATCTTTGTAATTCTCATAGTGTCTCAGGTGAGACCTTATTCAATCCTTGAATATTGAATATGCCAATGTTGATTGGGTATTTATTGGTAAAGCCTTTTGAACCTTGGGTGTGAAACCCTGAGCCAACAATTGGTTCCCTTGTCGGGACCTAAATATTTTGTGTTACATGGTGAAGTAAGGGCATGTTGTGGAAGCCTTCAAGAAAAGAGATAGAAGAATGGATCTTTGAGAAGGAGGATGAATTTGCACAAAAGGAGACTAGGAATCTGCAAATCAACCTTGAACGATGGAAACAAAGGTACATATATTCATATCTACATGAAATTCTCTTTGTTGAGTTTCCTTGTTCATTACATGAATGGGTAAAGAGACAAACATAGATTAACTCTATGTGGCGGGCCCAAAATCCGATGGTTTGGGACCAAGAAGCAGTAACTTGTTTGAGATCTTTGGAAAATAAGTGGGCTAGAACCACATATTTCTGGTTCGAACAAGCTAAAGAAGGATACATTGCTGCATTTGTTGTTGAATGCAGAGAATATTTTAGTAGTGTCGAAAGAAACTTTTCAACTAGCCCTCGAAGAATATTATCAGAAGAGATCCCACTTTGGATCAAGATATAGATCGTGGAGAAGGGGTTGATGCGCATGGAGCTCGATAGGATGGAAACATAAACCCCCCACGTGGAGAGGGGGAGATGAAGATATGGAGGAAGAAGATGAGATAAGGTGAAGAGAGAATGGATCCAAAAGAGTAGAGAAGAAGAAGAGTTGAGTGATATGCAAGAAGATTCTAGCTAAGGAAGCAAGTTGAGTAGAAAAGAAAAGAAGAGAGAAAAAGGGGTGACAAACAAGTAGTAAGAAGATCTAAGATGAAGAGAAGAGAAGCATCGTTGAAAGGGTGCACAGGAGAAATATTTTTGCTAGAGAGATTCAATGCAAGAGAATAGAGGCCATTGAGGAGATGCATGGTCAAGAACGAGGTATCAAAAGAAGATACTAAAGGTAGTAGCAATACAGTTGTAGGGAATGAGGTCAGATCCCCTTGGCTAACAAAATATGTAGATGAATAAGAGGAAGAGGAGGCGCGTATTAGTAGCACTGATGACACAGAAGATAGTGATGAATGAGCCCTCCAAGCAAGTGAAGAGATCTTGGTTGTTGGAAGGAGGCTCCCACAACTCAAGATAGGAATCTCTTTTGGATCCATTGCCAAAGAAGAAAACATAGTATGGAGGAACTCCCACTTTGAACCACCCCCCTCGTGCATTTTTAACCAAGAAGAAACAATTGAAGAAGAAAGTGCAGAAGAGATAGAAGTAAAAGATGCAAGTGGAGTAGAAAATGAAGTCAACAAAACTTCACAAGAAAGGTTGTCAGTACTAGTAGTAAATAGTAGCAATCAGTCAAGAAGATCAAGTTCCAATTCAAATATGGTCAATCAAGATTCGATCCTCAAGCTTCCCGCATTCCATGCAACTGGAATAGATGATGCAGGACAACATTGGTCCACTTGTGAAACAATATGATCTATGAAGCGAGTCACAAATGAGACGTCTAAGATTGCACAGTTAGAGACTACATTTAGAGATAAAGCTCTGACATGGTATATGAAGTACAAGGTGACTACACCAACGAGACAGATAAAGTACCTTACATAGATAAAGAGAGATCTCCTTAGGGAATTTCAGAAACCAAAGTCAGAGTCACAGTGTATAACCAAGATCAAATAGATCAAGCAACAAGTTGGAGAAAATGTGTGGGACTATGACCATCGATTCAAAATTCTATTGGACTTATTGACCTTTCAGATCCAATATGTCTAGCATAGAGAGTGGTTCATTGCTAGACTCCTCCCACAGATTTAGGTCCCACTCACAAAATAGAAAGTGGAGACTTAGTTTGAAGCCATCGAAATTGCAATGCGCTTGGAATATACGCCATGAGGCAGTGAGACATCGACAGGGTTGACACAGGTGCAATCCCAACTTGTGAACCTCACCATGAAGTTGCAATACATGGCAACAAGGAAAGCAGTGAGCACAAATGTCTAGTGTAACCTGTGTTGTGTATAAGGTCACCATCAGAATGGGTGTCCTTCGCTGGTAAATTACACAATGATGGTTGCGCCAAACCCATTTCCTATTGGGTTGCAGATGGAATGGTGTGAGATCCATAGACAATGGGGTCATATACCTCCTCATTTCCTGATGCTACAGAAGTATTAGAAGACTACACACACTTTATTCCATGAGTTTTTCAAATCCATGGGCCATGATGTAAACAATTGTTAGTTTCTACAATTGATGAAAGAGCATACTATAGATGCTTATAGGGTCTAAGAGGAGAATAAGGGTGGAGACCGTGGTGGCTTCCAAGGAGGCCAAAGATGAGGCTATGGAAGAGGAAGAAGCAGAGGATATGGTGAGGGAGGAAGCAAACAACCCACTTGTTTCAACTATGGATAGACATGCCACTTGGCATGGTTTTGTACCAAGCCCTGCACACTATGTGGATATTTCCATAGCGCAAACCATGTCACAAAAGTTTTCCCAGAGTAGTTGGAAAAGTGGGAGGAGAAAAAGGGCCACTGTAACATGGGGATTGTTGAGCCACATGAAGAGTATAAGCTAAAAGAAGAAGTCGATGTACAAGTAGTAACTTGAGGAGGTATTCCCACAAGAACTAACCTACATAGAGGAGAGTGCTTAGGAAAACAGTTAGAAGAAAATATGAGGAAAACAACGCAGACACCTCCTAAGTTTGACGCTATGCAGCAAAATTGGTTCTTGCATGATGCACAAAAGGCGATCAAGATACCTGCGTATGAGGAGTTGTGTTGCATGACTAAGATACTGGTGCATGAGGAGTTATGATGCATGATGCATGATGAATCGTGTTGCAATGATTACCAAGAGACTAACTCAGGGAGTGTTAGGGACCTAACCTACCTAACCCCTCAAGTGGGTAGAATAATATATTTCCACCTAATAGAGGTCAATATTAATAAGGCCTAGCAGTAAGGAGAAATAAGTCAAATGTAAGAAGACCTAATAGAAGCTTCTGCTTCTAGAAAGATCTTCCTCTAGATTGTTCTTTTGGATAGATAGATTTAGTATAAATATGAATAGAGGGTATGAGAAGTTTTGTATTGGATATTATTGTAATAGAGCTCTGCTCTGCTGGAGGTTTCCCCCCTCGAAGAGGCAAGTGAACATTGCTCTTAGTAATCAAAGTGCTCTTTCTGGTGTTATTCTGGTATTGTTCTAGTTATATCATTGTTTCTCTGCCATTTCTAGCTAATTATTTATGTTCTGCATACTATTTTACATCTGGAATACTACAAGTGGTATCAGAGCACCTTACTCAGCAGAAAATTGTGGGTTAATTTTTTTTTAGGGTAGAGACATATTCCGACGTCTTAAAGCTACAAAGATATGTCGTTATGTGCATAAACCCGCAATCAGGGATTCATACATGCAGGAAATACAAGTGGTACTTAAGCGCACATCTGTTGGCCACCCTTGTAACCCTTGTTGGTACCCCTTCGAGTGATAGAGAATCATACAACACCTATATATAGATCGACCTAGATCTCCTAAAGCCCTCCATAGATAAACCGATCGATCCCCTTATTGCTATAGTGCCACTGAGAAAAACACTCGGGAATATACTCTCTAGTACCTCGATAGTTGAGTAGTACGACTAAGGGCACAATCTAGCCTCCTTAGTTGGTTCCCTGAGATATTGGGTCGAGTACTACTGTTGGACCCCACAGGTATATCAGAGAGCTATAGCACAGGGAAAACCCTTGTCTGTAGAACCCTTGAATACCCTAACCCTTGGGATGGAAACAAAAATAGAACAGACAAGATCTGTTGCCATGCAACTATGTCTTCTGCATTCGGGTTACGAAATTACCACACATTTCTTCCTGTTAAACATTTGGGCATTTCGTCACTTCAATATTCTTCAGGTCGGAGTATAACTCTGCGGGAGTAAAAATAAAGAGTATAGTGGTCCTGCTGGCACACTTATTTGGGACCTATTCCATTGGAATCCCCTTTTCTTCCTGATCTACCCTTCATTTTTAATCCTTTTTGTTTCAATGGACCCGACCCCTTCCCAGTTTCCCTATTTTTTCGCCTATTTCGTTATATTTCCCTTCTCGCATTGATCATCGTGGTACCTATCACTTATAAGTCATTTTTTGTGGTCCCACCCACCCATTTTTCCTTGCCTGCACTTCCCCTTTCCAAATGGCCACCACTCTCAACCAATAAATCCAAGCTTCCATCAATCAAGCCCATGCATCCATCGAACATATGACATATGAGATTGGGTCCACCAATTCTTGCATTGAAAAAGTAGAGCACAAATTTGACACCATGGAAGCCAACTTCACAACCCAATTTGCTTCCCTCCAGTCTGTTGTCAATCAATTCTTGAACTGCCCTATGGGTCCTTCCTCATCAAACCAACCTGATGTTGTTGATTCCTCTCAGTCTTTGCATTTTCAATCCAACTCCTTTCATCGTGAACCTCTTCTTCCTCGCGTAAAGGTCAAAAAATTTGATGGCTTCGATCTTACAGGTTCGGTCACTGAAATGGAGCATTATTTTTGTTTGCATGGTATTACTTACGAGTTGGTCAAACTTCACTACGTTGTCCTCTATTTAGATCCTGAACATTGGCAATGGTGGAAATGGAGTAAAAATTCATGTCAGGGGTATATTTCATGGACCCAGTTTGTTGCAGATCTCTATGCCCGCTTTGATACCGATACCCACTATGTCGGTCATTTGACCAAGTTGAAATAGTTAGGCACACTATAAGACTTTATGAGTGCTTTTGAGAATTTGGCCTTTCGAAGAAAGGGCATGTCAGATGCGTTCTTCCATGAATGATTTATCAATGGCCTCAAGGATGAAATCCGATCCCAGGTTCCCATGGCCCGCCCTCAGACTTGGTTGGAAGCATTATATGACCAAAATCCACCTTCCATTCTCTCCTAAATGCCAAGTGTATCAAAGGTCTAGGCTGTTGACAAAACACTTACAGTTCATGAGGCTATTCTCCGTACCCTCAAAGAGAATTTGGTCATGGCTTAGAATTACATGAAGCAACAAGTCGATCAAGGTCGCTTAGAACATCAATTTGCTGAAGGAGACCAGTTATTTCTTTGACTGCAACCTTATAAGCAAACTTCACTCAAGGCTGAACATTGTCCGTAACTGGCGCCCAAATTTTGTGGTCCTTATACAGTTCGCAAGCGCATTGGATAGGTGGTCTATTAGTTAGCTTTGCCCAGTCATTCTAATCTCCATACTATTTTTCATGTCTTTTGCTTAAAGGACGTGATTGGAACTAAGTGCCAAACTTGAACGAACCTTCCCGAGTTGGATGAAGAAGGATCCATTTGGTTGCAACCACAAGCAGTTTTGGACCAGTGAGAGCGTCGTCTTCGTTGGCATACCATCAAGGAAGTGTTAGTCTAGTGGAAAGATACAACTCCAGTAGATGACACCTGGGAGCTCGCTAACATTCTGCAACAATTTCCTCATATCAAGTGTTGAGGAAAAGGCTTATTTTAAGGGGGAGGGCATGTTAGGGACCTAACCTACCTAACCCCTCAAGTGTGTAGAATAATATATTTCCATGTAATAAAGGTCAATATTAATAAGGCCTAGAAATAAGGAGGAATAAGTCAGATGTAAGAAGACCTAATAGAAGATTCTGCTTCTAGAAGGATCTTCCTCTAGATTGTTCTTTTGGATAGATAGATTTAGTATAAATAGGAATAGAGGGTATGAGAAGTTTTGTCTTGGATATTATTGTAATAGAGCTTTGCTCTGCTGTAGGTTGATCCCTTGAAGAGGTAAGTGAACAATGCTCTCAATAATCAAAGTGCTATTTCTGGTGTTATTATGGTATTATTGTGGTATTGTTATGGTTATATCATTGTTTCTCTACAATTTCTAGATAATTATTTATGTTCTGCATACTATTTTATATCTGGAAGACTACAAGGAGTCAAGTAAGTGAATTCTTGTGATGTTTTATAAAATTGTAGGGTGATCCTCTCCTTACCAATAAGTTGACAGACATATTGATAATATGGATCAAGGAAGGAGAGAATGAAACTTCTATTTTTTCCCCACTACTAGAATAGGACACGCGACATGTTAGCAAGAGGAAGCACACATCAAAGAATTCAAGATGACAGATGAGATAGGAATCTTTGAGATGGAAGGTGTTATGTTGGACCTAGGGTCCGATGTGAACATCTTATCAAACAAGCCATGGGAGTTGATGGGTGAACCAAAACTGGTGTGGTATCCCATTCAAATCAGGCTTGCAAATCAATACATAATTTTTCCCATTGGTAGGCTGGAGAAAGTTGAAGTTAAAGTTGATTGGGTAAAAACAAAAGTAGAATTTGAAGTGATTGAGATTATGGATGATTCAGATCCATATCCATCTCTGCTTGGAATTGAATGGGCATTCGATAACAATGTTGTAATGAATTTGAAGCAAAGGTAGATGCCATTTGAGATGGATACCTTGCATGTGATTGCTCCGCTAATTCCAACCAAGGGTGACAGATACAACGAACCAACAAATGAGGATACATGCAAAGATCAATAATTGAGAATATCCACAACATCACAGGGCACAAGGAGGATTACATGAACCCAATATCCAATGACATGTTGATATGGAGGAGTGTCTTCTCATATGACACAGATTCAGAGGAAGCGATGAAACAATGGTAAAATAAGATGTATGAAGTGCCAACCAAGAGATGTGCACAGATCACCAAAGAAGTGCATTTGGTCGGATCAGAGTTGCACAACCTATTGTGGTTTGACGGGACATGCTCGATAGAAGAATTTATAGCACAAATGGAGGACAATGTGCCTGAGACCCAGAGGATTCAAGATGTGGATGAAATAGTAAAGGGAAACCCTGCGAGTTGGTGGGAAACACACCACACAAATTTAAAAGATTGGGTGCAGGTAGTAGAATACATCAAAATAAGGTTACAACCCCTGATCGACTTTGAATTAACGAGAAGTTATAAGGCTATCGAGGATTCATGGGAACACAATTGTTTATGTCAGCGATGCTAGGATATCAAGCATATTCCTAGAGCACAATGGGTCCATAGGTTTTTCCACATAATGGATATGGTCCCCAAAAGATGGTACATCCAGGAGGAGATAAGGAGGCAAACCAGGGACTGGGAAAAAATGAGCAACTGATTCCATGTAACGTTCAAGTTTACATGAGAGGTCCCCATGCAAAGATATATGTTATTGGGGATAAATAATTTTATCTTCACTCAACAACCCAAAGACCCTGCATAGAAGGTAGTATGCACCTACCATAAACCAACAGTGAAGTTAAATCAGTCGATGTATTGTTGAAAGGTAGATAATAATGCTGCATAGAAGAGAACCCTCAAAATTTATAGATCAACGAAATAGAGGGTGAGTGCGTATTTTAGAGGAAGGATTCCAGTAGTAGTGTGCTATATTATATGCAGTCAATAAAGATGAGAAAATATAACATATGCACTAAATATGGCTATAATTGGTGATTACTAGGACTAGGAAACAATGACGCAAGTGGTGGACTTGCTGAAAGAATATGAGGACCTGTTCCCAAGAAGTTGTTTTGAGATGAAGGGTATTGTAGGATCCCTAGGAGAGATAAAGATTCAACTGAAATTGGATGCAAAACCGGTAATAAGAGGCTGTATTGACTGAACCCAAAATACAAAGAAAAGGTGCGTAAAGAATTTAACCATATGATGGACATGGGTATCATCATTCCAGAGGAAGAATCAGAATGGATCAGCCCGATGGTATTATAGCCAAAGAAGGTGAGTGATTTAAGAATTTGTGTAAAGTTATGGAGCCTAAATGTAGTCTGCATGCATAATCCATTCCCTACCCCATTTATGGATGAAGTCTTGGAGAATGTGGCTGGGAACAAATCTTATTCATCCACTTTATGGCTTTTTAGGCTACCACTAGGTGCACATTACAGAGAAGACAGGGCCAAGACAACATTTGTGATAGAGTGGGGCTCATTTGCATACACCGTGATGCCATTTGGCTTGAAGAATGCACCTGCGGTGTTCTCAATGTTTGTTGTCATAGCTTTTAAATATTTCATGCACAAATTTATGGAAGTATACTTGGATGATTGGATGGTGTTTAACTCGCTCAAAGAGCATATGAAGGTACTACTATTGATATTGGACAAATGAACACAATTACATATCTCATGGAATCTTAAAAAGTGTATATTTTGTACACTGTTTGAGACTCTATTGGAACATGTCATATGCAAGGAAGGTCTGTTAGTTGACCAAGCAAAGATTGTGGATATGTTGGCTCCAACCTCAGCCAAAGAGTTGTGTGAAACCTTAAGCCATACAGGGTATTACCGACAGTTCATTCAAAAAATGGACTTGAGATGTGGCGTCTGTGCACGCGTGCACACACATATAAAGAAATAATGTAGATTCATCTTAATTCTGGATCTATCATGCAACGAGAGAGATCGAAAGTGTAAATATTTTCTCAAGTTTTGTGCTCTAAAAAGAGGTTTACACATGGAGAGATTCGATCCCTCTCAACTTATGATAAACATGAAGTTAACATAGATTTACATTAATTGATATTTACATACATAAACTAGATGCTCTCTAGAGAAGATGTATCGATGTTTATATCTAAATTTAAAGTTTTATTATTATAATTTAAAAACATATATGTATTTTATTTTTATTGAAAAACATAAAGGAATTGAATATTTTAATTGAAAAACATAAAAGAATTGAAAACAGACTTTAAAGTTTATTATTCTTTAATTTATAGATCTAAATTTAAGGTGATCTAAACCAACAAAAATTACTGAAAATATCCACTTACAGATACTATATCGTCACTTAGTTCCTCTTTGTCAAATTTTGATGAATAAATGATTAAATACATAATGTTAAAAAATATTTCCCAAGTATAATATAGTTTGCTTAATAATAATAATTATGACACTAAAAATCGTAATAATTACTTAAGCATTTACTTGGAAGATTTTGCGTGTCAAATACGTTTTTAAGTCCAGATGTAAGATAAAACCTTCTTAAGTCAAGATGTAACTCCTACCTCTTTATAATACTTCTATAAAGAAGTAGGAGTTATATAAATAATAATAAGGGGATGAATGCTGCAAGTGAAGAGAATGGTGAAGAGGCGAGTTACTATTTTTAGTAGAGGGAAGAACCCTAGTTTGAAGGCTTTGATGGCAAATTACTATTTTTAGTAACTGGTTTTATGGTTTGTTAGCATTTAGGAGGGAACCTTTTAGGAGGTCTATAGTTAGTAATTCTCAATAGTTAGCATTGTTGGATATCTGGGGTGGTAGATACGTTTCTTTTAGTTAGCAATGCTTAATAGTTAGCATTGATGGTTTTATGGGGTGGCGGTTTTATTTTCTAGGAGGTGGTTAGTGGGATTTGATGGAGGTCAGAGTTTGCACCATTTTTTTTTGTGAGCAGTGTCCTAGATATCTGAATCCTCTCCCCTAACATTGTTTGACAACAGGGAGACTACCTGGGTTTTCTAATCCATTTATTGAGCCTTAACTACCCTTTATTTCGACAACGATCCAGGGGCTTGGCCCTAATTCTCTAATCTGACTAGTTTATTGTGTCGGTAGACCATCTGTTCGTTGGCGATTTTACCGGTATGGAACATGAGGTCAACGCCCTCATGGGCGCAACTGACGAGGAGGAGTGGGAGTGGGAGGGTCTTTTCATTTCATTCGATGAACTGTGCAAGTTAAAAGGTGGTGGGTGTATATTAAATGATCCCTTCTTACCCTCCATAAAAGGTAAGCTACATTCACCCTCCCATTGTTTACCTAAGGAGTTAACGTCATGTTCTTCTGAAGATAGCCATGATTTGTTGCAGAATCACTCGACCCTTGAACAGAGTAAAGTGTTTTCACACTGGCTCTTTGTTGAGGGGATTGAAACTAGCGCTGCTTAGTTTGGGATAGGCGTACAAATAGTGCACACTCGAGAGATGATTGAACATAAACTGGCAATTTCTCAATGGGGGAATTTACGTGTGAAGGAAACAATGCACAAGAAAGGTGCTCAGGCCTGGAAACCAAAGAAGGCGAGATGTCTCCTAGTTATAGGAATGGATGTTAGGTTGGAGGACACCTGCAAACTCTCCCTATGCGCGTTGGTTGGGAGGTTTGATTACAAGACCAGAAGAAACCTTACATTCTTTGCATGGATGAAGTTGACTTGGTTTCAACTTATTGGATACGAGCCGGAGTATTTGACCCTTCCATGCAGGTGGTTTGGACTGGTTTTCAAAAGCCCGGAGGATACTGATATTATTCTGAACCGTTTTTGGGATTTTAAGGGTGGTAGCATCACGTTGAATCGTTGGAGAACTCATTTCAACCCTGCCACATAATACTTTATCTTTCGCCATGTTTAGGTCTTGATTCCAGGCTTTCCGCTCAATCTCTGGAACAAAAATGCCTTGGTGGAAATTGGGAACCTGCTAGGCCGATTCCTAAAGGTCGACGAAGTTGGCCTACATTCACCAGACAAATGCATCACAAGAGTTTTAGTTGAACTATATATTCACGCTGGTCTTATGGACTTGTTAGAGCTGGAGTGGCGCAGACAGGTTATTGTGCAACACTTGGATTATCAAGGCTTACCTTTCCGTTTCTCTACCTGCAGACAGACGGGCCATCTCCACGAAGATTGTCCTAACTGGAATGGATCCTCTGAGTCGGAGGAATCATTGGAAACCTCCACAAAATACTTGTATATGAGCGAAGTGGACACCGAAGAGCCGGACGTCTATGCTGCTGGGAGTGCCGAATATTATTCTGGACCTTTTTCATAATCTTTCATTGGTAAGTTAAAATCATTTTTTCCTGCATTGTACTTTACACTTTTGTTGTGGGAACGAGAATTTCTGGACAAATCCTTCTCTTCGTCCCTTGTGCCTTCAAAAGAAGCAGACTGTGAAACCAAGGACATTTCTGTTCTTGGGGGTTCCACTACAGAATCCGATAGGAATCCACTTATCCCGAATCCTGTTGACATATCTGCTTCCTTACCCGAAGATGATTCGTTACAAACTTCGTTGGATAGGAATGTTCCTGCTTCACAGACTCCCAAACTACCAGTGACAGAACCGATTATGGATTTTGTAATTGATATATTGATTCTGACTCTTAGGGAGACTATCAACCCTACTCCTTTACAAACCTATTGGGGCTTGGAATCCTATCAGGGTAACATGGTCCGTGATAACATGCAGAACTCAACAAGTGTGGGGGAAGGCCAGGGGAAGGCTCTAGCTTGGTCACGAGGTCTGGGATTGGAGGTCTCGGCTATCAAAACTCTGATTTCTTGAAAGAATCTGTGGCTACTACCTTCTGTTGTAGAACAACATTCAATTTCTACTCTTGATATGGGGGCGCTTAGAGGAATGAAAGCCCTTGCAAGGGATAAATAATGATCCTCCTCTCCTTGAACATAAGAGGGGTGGGAGGATCCCTAAAGATTCCATCCATGAGTAGGATCCTTTCCATTACAAAGCCAGACATTATCTTTTTCCAAGAGACCTTAGTTGCTGAGGAGAAGGCCAGAAATTTCATGAACTCTCTATGTCCAAACTAGATGACCAATGCGGTCAGTTCCGTAGGGAATTCATGTGGACTTCTGGTGGCTTGGAATCTAATTGCGTTTGATTTGCAACCTTTTCTGAGAGCTGGTGGAATCTTATTGACAAGTTTCCACATTCCTGATAAAAGAAGGATCTGCTTATTAAATGTTTATGGGTCGTGCATTGGGTGCAGACAATTTTAGGAACAAGTGGAAGCTAAGGGATTTCTAGCACAGGGTGATCTAATTCTTGCGGGGATTTGATATTTTCTACTAGTATATATGAAGGGTGGGGGGAGGTGGCCTTAATAGATCCATTGGCGGTATTCTTCAAATATCTCTTTTCAAATAATCATCTGGTGGATGTTGTGCTTGTGGAGGTGTTTCCAACATGGAGAAATGGTAGAAGCAAGGTGGATGGGATACAAAAGAGATCAGACAAGGTGTATGCCTCAAAATCCATTCTTAATGAATCATCCAGATACAGATAGTGGGTAGAATTCCCTTTTATTTCCGATAATGCACTTGTGCTCTTCCAATTGGATTACAATTTTAAGCTTGTATCTTATGCTTTTAAATTTAATCCAACTTGTTTGAAAGATGAGACATTTGGTGATTTAGTTCGGGCAGTGTGGAGAACTCAACAGAGTTGAGAGGAGGAAGGAGCTCAAAGAAGACTGGCCAAGAAGCTAATTAAGCTTAAAGCTCGAGTGAATATTTGGATAGTCGAAAGGAAACTAAAGGAACTTCAATCTTTTGAAAATACCGAAGTGGAGATTTCCCACCTTATCAAACAAAGTTTAGAAAATGATCATAGTTTTGGGCCTAGCTCACGACTGAATTTACTTGAATTTGAACGGAACAAATTACTGTTGGCTAAGGAGGAATTATGGTGCCTAAAGAGCAAGGCCATGTGGATTCAGTGCGAGGACAAAAATACAAAATTTTTCCATCATTTTGCTAGTTATAAAAGAAACAAAAAACATTTTTGGGAGGTAAAGGATGAGACTGATCAGGTTCAATTTGGGCAGGAGGCTATAAAGGTTGAAGCGTTGAGATTCTTTAGATATTTGTATCAAGACTCGACTCAAAAAATGATTGAGGAACAAATTGCATCTGTGTGACTCTATCCTAGAATGGTCATTGAGGAGGAAGTTCTTTTAATTGAGAATCCTTGTACTATTGAGGAAGTTTTATATGTTCTAAATGGTTTCACCAAAGACAAAAGTCATGGTCCAGATGGGTGGAATGTTGATTTTTTTTTTATTTTTGATTTGGTTGCTAAAGATCTGCTGGAGGATGTCGAGGAATCACGTCTATTTGGAGAGGTGAACAAATCATTGAACTCAACTTTTATTGCACTTATTCCAAAGGTTAATGGTCCTGCTACTTTTGGGTATTTTCGGCCGATTGCTCTGTGAAATATTTGCTACAAGATTATATCGAAAATTATTTCCAAGCGAATTAGAACTATTATGTCCCACACTTTATTAGAGGAGCAATTTGGTTTCTTAAAAGGAAGGAAAATTATTGATTCCTTTGGAACTGCATAGGAGTGCCTTCACAATATCAGAGAGAAAAAATTACAAGCCTTAATCCTTAAGATTGACTTAAAGAAAACATATGACTATATAAGCTGGGATTTTCTTAGGTTGACTCTACTACAATGTGGATTTGGGATGTTGATGACTAAGTGGATCATGGGATATGTCACATCAACAAATTTTGCAATTTTAATTAATGGAGAGCCAACAAATTTCTTTAATAGTGGCAAAGGGTTTAGAAAGGAATGCCCACTGTCACCCTTGCTATTCATTTTAGTAATGGAAGGTTTGGGTTTGGCATTAAAAATAAGCCAAGATGAAGGTTTATTGACATGTATTAAGGTTTCAAGGATAATTAGGATCCTCCATCTTATTTTCATTGATGAAATCCTTATAATGACTAAAGCCTCTATCGCAAAATGGAAGGAGATAAAAAGGGTATTGACTATTTTTTGTAGTGCAACATGACTCATGAAAAATGCACAAAAAACCTCTTTCCTACAGTATGGAGTCCAACAACAAGTCTGGATAAATTAACATCTTCTTTTCTTTACAATTTTTATGATATTTCTAATGGATTTAGGTATCTTGGTTATTTTTTAAAAATTGACAGGTACAAAGTTGAGGACTGGCACTGGCTTATCGCAAAGTATGAAAAGAGGATAAGCCATTGGTGCAATAGATGACTATCTATTGGGGGGTGCTTAGTCGTGATCAAGGAAGTCTTAGAAAGTTAGCCAATTTACTGGTTGGCATTGGCTAATCTGCCATCCTCGGTACTTCACAAAATTCGTCAAGTGGTATTTAGTTTTCTTTGGTTTGTAAGAAAAAAAAAGAAGAGTTTTCATCTGTGTAATTGGCAGCTCATTGCACGTCCAAAACTTCATGGGTGTTGGGGTATGAGGAATCTGTTCAACTTCAACAGAGCTATGGCGACGAATACCCTCTAGAGGGCATTGATGCAGTAAGGCTTATGGCACTGAGTCTTAAAAGATAAATATTTTCCTTTTGTATCTGTTGCGCGATGGCTTCGAATGGTATTTGTGTTGGGGAAAAAAGGATCACAATCATGGAAGTATCTAATAAAGTCCTTACACATTCTTCTGCACCGGTTAACGTGGTGCCCAGGGATGAGAGATTTCATTTTGATTGGAAAAGACCTTATCTGGGTATGGGGGATGCAACCATCCTATCTGATGATCTGATCTCAGCTCTAAATAAAAAAATAATGCATTATTTATATCAGGCCAACTGTGAGCCCTGTTTGCGAATGATATGCTCCAACTCGTTCACAAGTGATGAATTGGAATTATAGGGGAAATTAACATCTGAATGGCATACTTTTCAATGCGCTCTCATAAATTATGGTGTACAACTGCAAGCGAGGCCAGATGAACTTAAATGGATGGGTGGAGACTCTTCGAGACTGATATCTGTAATAAATGTTTATGAGGCTACTGAAAAAAATAAACAAAATTTTGTGATTGGAGGTTGGAGGAAGTCACTATGGTCTTGGGACTATCCATTGAAAATAATTCTCTTTACTTGGCTGGTGGCTAAGAATAAAATTCTCACCTAGGAGAAATTACAACACAAAGGTTTTAATGGCCCGAGTTATTGTATTTTATGCAAGTAAGCAAGGAAACAACACATCATCTGTTTGTAGAGTTCTCTTTCACGCATGCAGTCTGGGAAAGGGTAAAAACGTCCTTAAAATTTTGGGGGGCGTGGGATGGAAACTCTATAATAGAATGATTTAAAAACTGGAAAGCTCAAAAATATTTACACCCAACCTTGTCGACATTTATCTGCTGGTATATATGGTTGGAAAGAAACTTCACAATCTTCGAAGATGGATTTCCCTCCTTTCATAAGGTGGTGTTCCAGTCCTTATTTTCCTTGGGAGATTACAAATCTCATTTGAAAGCTCCAACACCGAGGGTGGTGCCTCCTTTGCCTACACTGGGTGGTACTATTGGTTGGTTTGATGGGGTTGCTCTTTATTCGGGTCAAAACAGTGGGGCTGGAGGGGATGTAAGTCCCAGCGAACATCGATATTATAAATGGATGTTCAATTGTGGACCTGGCACTAATACTAGAGTGGAGCTGCTGGGAGCATGGGCTCTTCTTACTCTGGATTGTCGGCTTTCAATTTTGGAGCTTCATGTATAGGGGGATTCAAATATCATCATTGATTGGCTGCGGGGAAAGGGACACCTTTAGGTGGTCTCTTTGGAGTGATGGAAGGATATAATCATTGAAATTATCAAGCTTTTCCAAAAAATCACCTTCTCACATGTGTACAGAGAAGAAAACAAATAAGCGGATAGCCTATCAAAACAGGCGCTCCACAAGGTTCCCGGGAAAATAGTCTATTTTCAATGTGAAGAGGATCAAGAGGGTCCTCATATGTTTTTAGATATTTTCTAGAAGTATTGGTGCTGATGCATGGACCATCAACACAATGGTTTTATTTTTGGGAGTCTAGTGGGCGACACTAATGAGGCTTTAGTATTTTGGTAATGTTTTGATTGATGCTCTTTTGGATTAAAACCTTTGTGGGGGTTATTTTTAGTCATGTATCCGGATTAAAGCTCATGTTGGGGTTGCTTTTGTAGTCATGTTGCAAGTGGCGGGGATATGATTTCACTAGATGTATTTTGGGAATCGATGTTGTTTATCTTGTAAAATATCAGTTTATATTTAATATAAATATAAAGCGAATTTTTTTGTGGAAAAAAATATAGTTAATAATAAGTAGGAGTTATATAGATAATAATAATAAGACGAATTTTCCAATTATGTATATGTAATCATTGCTATAAAACATCTCACATTTTTTTACTACTTCTGTAAAGAAGTAGGAGTTATATAGATAATAATAAGTAGGAGTTATATAGATAATAATAATAAGAAAAAAATTTCAATTACGTAAATGTAATCATTGCTATAAAACATCTCACATTTTTTTGGGTGTAATTAATAGATGAGTAAAGATTTGAAAAAACATTTTGGAAACATAATAGCTGAAATGCATTTGGACAAGGAAATTTATTATATATTTAAGGCAAGAACTTGGCCCTGGCTAAGGAAAGAAATAAAGTAGTAATAAAATCTTAAGGAAAGAAATAAAGTAGTAATAAACAAGAGTTTAGGATAGATTTTCTTTCATAATGGTTAAGAACATGTGTTTCCTCCTAAAAGGTTACACATTAAAATTTAGAGGGGATTAGGGTATGTATACTTCTGTAGACTATAGCAGTCAAATTATTGCTTAGTGTTATTATTATTATCAAAAAACAAATTCAATACTAATCTTCCTCATATCCCCAATCTATACCTCTTTAATTATCATGGGAAAGATCCAACATAACTACATGTTAGGATAACGAGCTTCTAATAATGTAATGCCAAAGGAATACTTGATGGAGGTGCCCAAATATAGAAGTGGGATAGATTTATGGGGTTGTGTCCCTACTGCATACCTCTCTAGCTCCCTTATATCTCTGGTTATTTTTTTTTACAGTTACTTACCTAACCGTATAAACATAACAAAATTTTAAAATCTTAAAATTATAAACATAACATCTTAACATTAATAAAAAAAATTAAAATGTTAAAAAAATGATAAAAAATTTCCATAGAATTTATGTATTTCCTACATATTTCTCTCTCTCCCATTATGCTCTCCCTTCTTGTGCAACAAAAATCCCTTATGTGATGTTGTTTTTTTTCGATAAGAAAAATCACTTATATTAGTAAATATAAACTGTCTTTTTTCCAAAATTACAAACTGTAACAACATTGTACATCTCTTTCCCAAATACCAAAAGGGTCTTTAGGATTGTACCCATTACATAAATAGTATAGAATGTCCCCACTGATTTACATATCTATATCAAAATAGTTTACATATCTTTTATGTCTTATCACTGTATGTATCAAAAGTGTACAAAAGAAAAAACTGTCCATTTAGGTAGTACCCTAAGGATTGATATCAAGTCTTTCAAATATTTCAGGTTGTCCTTCATATTCCTTTGAAAAGTATATACTGTTTTCATCCAGTAACAATGCTTCCTTAGAAAGCCGATCATCATATTTATTATATGTTCTGTAAATATGTTGAGCTTTGATTTGCTGAAATTGCCCGCTCAACGATATAATCTTATGCATCTAGGATTATAGAGAAATCACCTGTAGATTATTTTCATTAGTAAACCAATTGATAATAACCTTGGAATCACCCATGTTTTTGATTAAAGGAAAGTGTGACAAAATCTCTTTTTGGGATTGGGATTTTAACAGTATGCTTTAAAAAAAAATTTAAGTTTACGATGATGCAACTATGTGATTAGTTAGAACTTGAGTTGAGATTTAAACAATATGTTTTAAAAAAAAAATTAAGTTTACAATGATGCAACTATGTGATTAGTTATAACTTGAGTTTAGTTATAGTGTGTTCGGATTAGTAGTGTGTTAAGGAGTGATTAATTCAAAGGCTGTACGGATTAATGGTTAAAGTCTATTAATAGGGTTAAACTTAAAATATGATAAAACCAACACACAGGTGAGACTATGCTCACATTCTATATTATTGAATGAGGACTAATTACATCATTATATAGGAACCTACTCTACTTAGTTGGTTACATAGAACCACAGATAAATAGAATCTACTTACGCTACTGACTCTGTCAAATGACGCTTACAACTGACTATTACTCCATTATTTCCAAGTCTCCCCCTTAGTGGAGAATGGATTGATTTCTACATTGTTGGCACAGGGAAAAACCTAGGGTTTAATGATACAACAACGCACCAACAAAACCCTAACTACCGACCCTTTGACCAACACCTGCGAAGCAGATGAAGTCTCACCCGAGGTAGATGCAGGGGTGGTTGCAGGAATCAGATGTCAACAACCTTAGCTGGGACATAGATCAGTGATTCTAACACTTAACAGAGTACTTAGTAGTTAATCTTCATCAATCTTCAGTTCTTAGTAACAACGTAGACGTACCCTAATTACAGAGTATTGTAGTATGCAACTAGATCCATCATCTAATAACACTTAACATAACATAAACACATTAGATCTAGCATATTAAAGCACTAAGCACATACATATAGGTCAGATCTAGCATTCATTCACATGATTAAGCACAAAGAAACATCAGATCTATCTAACAATCATCACATAGAACCACATCGACACATCGCACAAAGCAGAGAAACACAACATGTACGTGGTTCAACTCCACCCTGGGCTACATCCCCCAACTCTTCTTCTTTATTAGTGTCTTCAATCGGTTACGACACATAGTCACCAAAAGCCCTTTTGCACACAGGACATAAGATCTGCGCAGCTCGCTAGATCCTTCTTCCTTGTGTTGTAGCACAAAGCATTCTATAATCTCGATAATAAATTGCACTTAGCTCTGTAACCCTTATACAGTCATGCAAAGAACACTACTAGCACTTAGATTACATCACATAGACAGGCTACCGTCTCTTTACTTACTTCGCCTAGACATCTATTTATACATACAAAAGTGGGCCTAAGCATGGGTGAACCCATGACCCGTCATCCCTTTCCCATTACATTGTCCCAAAACCCAAAAAGGGGCTCAAAAGTGGGCTGAGATCCCATGATCTCTTCTTCGTCTAGCGCTCCATCTTCGACAGGCTGTTGAAGTCCCAAAAATGGTCAAATATGACCAAGTGTTCCTCAAAACTTGGTCAAGGGCCAATAGGCCCCCAACACTCACCTGTGACTCGTCCCGAGTCACTCTGGTCTGAGCAATTTTGCTTTGAACGCCTCAATCTTGGCTCGAGATGCTTCGATCTGCTGAAGTGCTACTGCTTCTTTCTCAGTGAACTCCTGAATAAGTACATCATTGACTGGTCCTTCAAGGTGTCGTTCTATTGTAATCACAACCTGTTTAAGTTCTACTCCTTGGCTTTCAAGTTCAGTGAATAATTGGCATGCCTTTTCTTGCACTGGTTGAAGTCGTTGAGAGACTTCCATTACTTTACTCTGGAGTGTGCGTACTTGTTGATGGGTCGTGCATTTCTCTGGAAACCTCTTCATTCTCTCAACCAGTGACAATTATTTTATTTGTTCTTGCAACGTGTCTACCTTCTACTGTGCTTGTTGGACCTACGACTCTAATGCCCATAATTCTAGATTTTTCATGAGGCTTTCATACGTCTGGGTGCTTCTGGAGCTCAATTGATTGTTTTCCAAGGCAAAGGATTTTAATCGGTCAACTGCACTTCGGGCAGTGGCCTCTCTTAGATCTCTTATTTCTTGAGGTGTCTCAGGCACAATGCGGAGTTCTAGGTCTGTGATGCACTGCTGAAGTTGCTGGATTACTCCTTCCAGTTGTGCCACCTAATGTGGAACTCATTCTTCTATCTGGACTTCAAGGATTGTCACAGAGCGAAGTGCTCTGTGAACCCATTCCTGTACTTCAAGTTTCTCTGTGAGGAACTATTCCCTGTCTTGTTGTAGCGCTGCTTTCTCTTCCTCCCACTTTGCTTGAAGAGCTAGTTTTTCTTGTTCTGCATTACTGCATTGTTCTAGCATATCTTTTTGTGCCTGTGCCAAATCTTGGGTAGCTTGCACTGTCTCTTCCTGAGCTCGTCGAAGGTGAGCTTCAACTTTATTGGTGATCTAGTGTAGTTGGGGTGGCTCATCTCCTGGTTCTTTTGTTCCACTTGTCGAGGGTGCAATAGAAACTGTGTGGCTGGATTGTAGTGCCTGTTGCACTTCTTGAAGTTCACCCTTGATTCAACTAAATACCTCCTCCTACTTCGCTTCTTGATTTTCC
>JZKD02S1953049.1:985010-1032539 GCA_000966675.3 Picea glauca
GTGTGAAGTGGGGCCCCCTCCTGTCCTGTCAAATATCGTGTCGCACTCCCCCCTCTGCCACCTGTATTCCACTTAACCATGCAACGGGGCCTGTCCTCATTGGCTGTTCTCTAGCCCTGTTGGGATTCGTCGCTATTGGCCGGACGCTAGCCCTGTCAGGGTTCAGCGGTTGCAGATTCCAATGATTCAACATCCCTGTAGCGTCAAGGTGAGAAATACAAAGAGGCACCGTGATTATTTGAAATATTACCATGACCCGCGACCACATGGGAACAGGGAGAGAGAAAGAGCTAGCTTGTGCTAGATCTCCGTAGGTAATTCGGGGGCTCTGATTCAGCAGAAGACCAGAAAAAATTGATTGAGGTAGTGGGTATGTGACAGTACAAATGGCTAAGTGCTAGATCTATTTGATTGAAGGATTGTAAGTGCTTTGTGCATACAGTGTGAGACTTGCAGAGCTATGTGCAAGTAATTATAAGAATGCTTGGTCTTTACCCTAGCTCGAAGAAGGAGGATTTGGCGGAGTGCGTGCAGATCTCTTGTCTTATGAAAAGTAGGATTTTGATGCTATGTGCCTGTAAGAAGCTTGACAAAGATAATAAAGAAGAAGATTTGGTGGACGTAGCCCCGGGGTGGGGGCGAACCACGTATATGTTATGTTGCTTTGCTTTGTGCAATGTGTTGATGTGTTTATGTCTTTACTTGCTAAGTGCTTTGATATAGATAGATAGATCTGTTTATTTTTTGTGCTAATGATGTATATGGATGTCACATCCGACTTATATGAATGTGCTAGTGTCTGAATATGTTATATCTAACCTACTTCTCTATGATAAGTGCTTAGATACATCAGATCTGAATGAATGATGCGATGCTTTATTTTATCTACAGAGTAGATAGTGGTTAAATATTGATGAACTGTCGGTGCTAAGTTCTTTGTTAAGTATTACAATTACATATCTGTGTCCCAGCTAAGGTTGCAGACACCTGAGTCCTGCAACCACCCCTGCCTCTACCTCGAGTGAGACTTCATCTGCTTCGCAGGTATTGCCGAAAGGGCCGGTAGTTAGGGTTTTGTTGGTGCATTGAACCCTGGGTCTGCCCCTCTGCCAACAAATATTTTATATCTAGATCTAAAAATCACAAAAAACATACTATGGAATGTAATATATCCAATGAATTTTTTCTCACTAAATTTGGATCCTCTATGAAGAAGTTATGACATTGTTACCCATAACACCTATTTGAGACTAGTTTCAAGACTAGCTAAAAACCTTATTTTCCACAGAGTGTATCTCTGAAAATACAATGACCCAGAAGCTAAAATTTATACCACAATTACCTTGATATGTCTTCTCAATTTACTCCAAGTTTTTTTGTTTGAATCATTATAGAAAAATTTTTATAGTGAAAATGGTAAGATGAATTGTAAATAACATACCCTAGAACACATTCTCACACAACTTCATCCTCCCTTGGAATTTTTCCCTTCTTCACTTCATCTTCCATCTGAAATTTGCCTAATATCTCATTGGTTACCTCGGATAAGAATCACTTTCTCACTTAGATAGATATTCAATTAATTTGTGTGTATAAAAATGTGTTTATGAGAGGCTTCTTGAGGTGTATTTATACTTTTTCTAAGTAACCTCTTTCCTTAACTTTAAGAATTCTTGAACTTTCTTGTTACAACTACTTTACCCTTTAATGAATGATCTGTAACTCTTTAGGGGCTTCTTAACCATTCTTAGGGGCTTTCAACTTCATGAGGGACTATCTCCCTAACCACGAGGAACCACATGGCATGCCACCTACCATTGGAAACGACATGATGAGGACTTTTCATCTATGGGTGTGTTATTAGAATTTATACTATCATTCATGTCCTTATTTCTCAAACAGCTCCGGGTTCCATAACCACACCTTTGGGTTTCTTTTAGACTTATTCAAAGCATCTTCCCATGATGACCATGCTTAAAGCTACATCATAAGGGGACCACTTTAGAGACGTCTCCAAATGCACCCATCACATATGTTGACATCAATGAAAACCACATCTGTTGACATCAATGAAAACCAACTATCCAACAATTGGTTAGTTTTTCTTCTATCTCTTTAATCATATCTCTTAAGTTGTGATTTTCTTCAACCTCTCCTTCTTGGGTGGATTGATTTTATTTTTCCATTTCTTGTATTGTATCCTCCATTTTCTGCAATTGACTCTTGAACCCTACCAATATATCATCTATTTGTGTTTGAATCGTATCTTCGAATAGTCTAAATTTGTTTATCAATCATTGCCTCTAACTCTATTTGGAGTTTTACTTCTCTTTATTCACTCTTGTTTTCTAATGATTCTAACTATATTTGGAGTTTTGCATCTCTTTCTTCTCTCCTTTTTTCTAATGATTATCTATATGCGTAAAGACTCTCTAGGGTGACTTTGGGGGGCCTCCCCATGATAGGATGAGGTTTTGGAAGTGGTGAAATGATCATATTGAAAAAAAGAGAAAATAAGTAACAATGGTTATTTTGGATCGACTTTAAAAATGGAAAATAATTTTTTTAATTTCTAATAATGATAATATTATTATCTCTAAAATCAACTTTTACTTACTAAACTTTTAAAAATTTAATAAAATTTAATAAATTTATTTTAATATTTTGTTTTATAATAAAAAAATATTTATTTATTTTAATATTTTGTTTTATAATAAAAAATAATTTCTTTATTTTAATATTTTGTTTTATAATAAAAAAATATTTATTTATTTATTTTCAAATCTCTTTAATTTTCACATGTTACTAAATTATAAATATATTTTAAATTAAACTTGAATCAAAGTGACAATTGATTCACTTGATTTACGAACATGTGCCCAAGTGCTTAGCATGTTGAAGAATCTAGAATTGTAGAGCCACAATGTATCACGACAGAGTTTAGAAATATCACAGAGTTCAAATATAGATTTTCATCACCGCATATTTCAAAGACCACAGAGTTCGCAAAACTGCAGAGTGATTCATATAATACAATTTTTTTATTGAATATTTATATATATATTTTAAAACATTAATAATTAAATTAAATATATTTCAACATTATTTTGTCACATAAGAAATATTTATGTGATAAAATAATGTTAAAATATTTTTGATTTAGTAATTAATATTTTAAAAAATATCTAAAAATAATATTATGAAATATTTTCAATAAAAGAATTATATTATATCAATTGTCACATCCCCACAGTGTGTCTTATGATCGTGCACCTCTTGAGGGTGTGGGGCACTATGAAATTTCTCACTTGGATGATTGGAAACACCAAGGATACTTCATCCAGACTACGCCTCTTCACCTAGAGCATACCCATACTCCGTTCTAGGCTACTGACGAGTCACACTCCTACTCTAGTGCAACTCTTGTATACTTAGACATTCGTTAACAACTTTAACACTTAGTCATATTTAAGCATACATCCATGAACATTAGAATCCAAGAGAACAACAAATAAACATATAAGAGAAATGTAGATATAATGTGGGTGACACAAACAATGCCTAACACCCGACTAAGTCTTTATTATTGTAGAATAGTTACAACATGAGCACTACTAGCTCAGTTTACAACTTCGATACAGTCACATGACTCACCTCACCTCACCAAGACGCTCATGAACATATTCTCCACACCAAGACACTTTGTCGCAATCATCTGCACAACCTCTTGCGATGCACCTTAGACGTACCCTCAAGCGTAGACTTGTTGTCTCTTAATTTCCACAGACTTCATAGATTTTGGTTTTTCCTCACACATGCCTCCAACAAACCTTTATTTCCAGAATTTCCTAAAATCATCCCAAGATAATCTCACCCAAATCTGTCTAAGAAATCCACCTCAAGGCAACACCAACCCTCCCAAGTGTAGCGACTTGGCTCCTGGGGGAGCTTGCCCTCTTAGTCTTCTTCATATCTGCAAAGCTCTTCTTTTTCTTCCTTTTCTTCCAAATATGCCTTCCTTGTATGTGCTCCCTTGTTCTCTTATAGTGACTCCAAAGGTCACCATTGTAAATCGTCATGTCCTTTGGGGGTGTCGCACCCCTTCGAGGACCCGACCACCCAAATGAATCGTCGCACCGCTTCACATACCTGGTCTCCCAAAATAACCCATCTACTCATCAATTGTCTTTCCCCTTGGGACTGGTGATCCCCTCATGTTAATGTGCCCCAACCTCTTGGTCATTTCATACATCATTAATCCCCTTGGCACATTCGCATGCCCAAGGAATCCACTTGACCAACTTGGGTGTCAGAGAAACCCCAAGTTATGTTTCCTTGAGGGCTTGGGTGAAGGTCTTCGCGCCCATCTAGCTGAAGACCTTACATCCTCCCTCATCTCAAGTCATTTTCATGCCTCCATTTAAACTATGTTTGCTAGAAACCCCAAGTTTCCTTGCAAAGTGGAAACCTCAAGTTTCCACAAAAAAAACAATAATACAGCCTACTTCACACAATATTCTTCCTGAGTCAATGTGGTCGCTTCACCCAAATCCAAAGATGAAAGTCACCCAAATCTACTTCACTCTCTCACTGCAATGTTTTTGACTTGCTACTGTTTTGTTTTTTTGCTGCTGGTGTTGCCTACTATAACCGATTGTTTCCCACTTCACTTCAAAATTTTTCCTGTGTTGAACTCATGTGATCTTGTTGTTGTGCCAATACTTCAACCAAGTCTTCCATGTCTGTGCTCATCGATATCCCCCATTCCTTGGACTGATTGGGTAGCTAGTCCAACTGTTAGACCCAACTCATGAGAATGAAATTACTCATGCCCGAACTTAATATATTTGTTTGCATCTCCATCACTTTGTCCAAATCCAAGGACTAAGTCAAGTGTCCATCCTTACCTCACTATTTTTTCCACCATTTGATATTCGTCAAGGAAATCCTCCACAACATCTAAGCACTGCACTTCAAACCTACTAGTTCCTTCAAACTCTTTACCCCCTTGTCATGTTATTGTTCTCACCTAAATCATGAACTAGTTGAATGGCCAATCCAACCATCAAACCCCTTGAGTCTGCACACCCTCATGCACAAACTGGTCACTTCCTTTTGCAATTCAGTCCATTCACACAACCCTCATATCAAGGAAAGTTTTTCCCTCACCTCACTACACCATGAACTCACCCCAAAACAAAATCTTCTACGGAAACTTGACTCCATTGTCCACCTCATGGCATAGTTAGCCAATTATTGCACCAAGAACTACATGCCCAAACATCCTTTTCCCCACTACTTCATCTCCCATCCATGGTGTTATGTCTACCTCTCCATGCCTTTGAATGGTTAGGATTTACGCTCAACGATTTTTTCCAATGCAAGAGGAACATGCATGCTCAAGTAATCTCTTCATGCTACAATATTTATTTCTGTACAATCCTCCAAACAAAGGCAAGTACTCAACTTGCCTCTTTTCGTCAAGTCAACTCGATGCAACTCAAAATATGCAATGAGTGTGGCCAACATGCCCTCACTCCTCAAATGTCTAAACAGACTATCCAAATAACTCCAAGTAGAATGAGTCACCTCAAAGAACTTTCATGCCTTAGGCATGTTCGAACCAATATTTCTTCCAACGCCAATCAACGACCCTCCTAGATCTCTTAGCCATTGCGAAATCATCTGCAAGTAACCAATGTGCACTCTACCTCATTCAATGTCCCATACCAAAGGTGAGTGAAAAACACCCAAGTCACTTGGTCTACATTCTTCCCATTCAGGTTGACTGCCAACAATTCTTGTTCGACTCCTTTGTTGATTCCATCCATCTCCTGCAAGGAATTTTCTTGCACCTGCTACAAGTGTTCAAAATCTAGCACTATCGTCGTGACTATCAAGTCATTGCATGACCCAACAAATATGGCTAAGGCACCAAGCACCAAGGCGCCTCACCCATCCTCTTAAGTCGACACATACAAACTTCATTGTCCACTTCATAAATCCATCTAAGTCCCAAACTTTGCATGCAACCAACTGAACTTGTCTCCAATGCCTTGCCATCTCTACACCTTGATTGCTTCCACTTCAAGGAACCATGCATTCATTGTTCAGATGTCAAGTCATATTGTTGCTAACTAACTATTGCAACTCTATGAAGAGTTACCTCATCCAAATTCTACAGTCAACCCACCAACAACCCAAGCCAACTCAACTATTGTTCTCAATGATGCATGACATGAAGACATCACGATGGAATCATGCCCAACCAACTACCTGTTGCAGAGCTTCTCTAGGTTAGATAGTTCATCCAACACACCTAAGTGTTTCACCATGTTGCAACCCAAAACTTCTCCCCTTTGTGATCACTTCTACGATCATCCTCCATGTTTCTCTTCTATGATCACTTTTGCAGTTAGTTCTATGACAAGTTGTGCAATAATCTTGAGTTCAACTTCCTTTCCAAAGAATTATGTTCACCAACAAACTCTACACTTGGTCTATCCAAGGTGTGCACAATAGTTTCGATACTGAATTCCATTGTGAATCAAATGAACCAATTTTTCCTCCGTGAGAATTTTTGTGATGAGATCTACGATTACCCACCCTTTCCAAGTGCTTTGTTTCACCACAAAATTTTCTCTCAGTTTGCACAAGGTGTGTGCCCAACTCAACCTTCCAATCAAACCATCAACTAAACCTATGCCATAAGTCTAATGCATATCCTTCATTGGACAAGTTCACTACACTGAATCACTCACCATGTCTACGAATGTTCCCACCAAATCAACTTCGCAAATGCACCTTGTTAGCACCAGAAGTCACCTCTGGATTGCGATGGAGGTAAGCCCAGTACCCATCAGTTTGTATGTCACAATGAATAAATTAAAGGAGGTCAAATGGGCACAGACTCAAGAAAATATCTCTTTAACTCAGAAATCTGAACCAAGCAATGCATGAGCAAGTGAGGTCTTGCTTTAACTTCAGTTAGTAAGTTGTAGTAAAGGGTGAGTAGGGGGGAGAACTAGTGAGAAAATGTAGAGGTATTCTATGGACATCGGGTCTTCCAGCAGCCTAAGGAGGAAAATCTTTGAACACAAGATCTTCTTGAACCCAAAACTTCAGGAAACTGAAAATGTCATAACAATATTGCAATCAAACATACATTACAATACAGTCACAACTTGACTGGATCACCAATGCCTGAGTCTTCAATATCAAAAGAAAAAGAGATGATAAGAAATCTGACTGTCATTAAATAAGAAGTCTCAAATGGAAACTCATAACGAGAGAACCAGAGGTTTCATTAAAACTTTACAATACGGGAGCTTAGCTCAACCATCGACCCTAAAAAAATATCAAAACTAAGTATTTATACTCATAACAACTTGACACCACCGGGAACATGACCTGGCCACTACAATCAAAGAATTTCACCTGCATATTCTTCTATCAATCTATATTTTAATTATTCTATAAGATGTGATCTCAGATTAGTATGGGCTTTGCAAGAGAATCCGCTGACATGGGAACTTTGGGTTGATAGTCTGCTCCCATGGACAGTTCTTCCATGCTTTTTATTTATGTGATGAAACAAGGTCTCAACCAACTTCCCCATTTTCATTAACTACTTTCATCAGGATCAAGGTGAGGCTTGACACCCATGAATGTTCCAGGTGGTGCCCACGACTCCTTCCAATTGATCTCGACATCTTGAAACCATGCAGATCTTCTGCTGAAACCAAGACAGGGGCTTTGATATTTTGAGCATATCAATTCTCTTGCCCCATGCGACCACGGGCTGTGACCTCATGCTTATCCATATGAAATCTTGGGATTTTGCATTTTGGGAGTTTTCACTCCCCTTGATTTCAAATATCTCGATGCTCAAAAACACGAAATGACCCATCTGGATCAACGATTGGATTTTCCTTGAATCTGATGATCATGATCATCACCTCGAACAAATTTAGTCGCATGTCACTCAATCAGGTGCCTACCTTTCTTTTGGTTTCTCTTTCCATATGCCCCTAGGCTATGATCATGGGCCTAATTCCCAGGCATTTCAGGATTTCCTGTTTTGCAATTTCGTACTGTATTCCTTACTGAAATCTCTAAGTCATGAAATCATGATCACTCGGATCGAGTGACATGTGTCTCTTTGCATCGGATGACCCAGATCATATTGGCATTTCGGGACTTCAGACCATCGACACTTCTCATCTCATCCTTCCCAAAAATACTTTATCCGCGGGTCCTGTGCCATGTGTCCTTCTGAAATAGACGGCCCAACTCATTTCACGAGTTTGTGTTTCATGATTCTTCATGACTCTGCCCTTTGACTTCTCCATTCCGCGGGTCAGAAAAATTCTAGTCTTACGCAATGTGTCCTTCCCAGGATCAATGACTAGGATTGGCCTCACAATTTCAGAACTCTATTTGACACTATACTTCGTGTAACTCTATGATCTTGATCACCCGATGGTCATCGATCTGATCTGCCTGGTGGATCTCTGTCGTTGAAATATGATCTTTCTCCCTCGCTTGATTTGAGTCCATATCATACTGCTCTAAGTGTTGTGCTTGTCATTATGACTGCGGCCTCTATAATTGAATACTTGGATGACTGACTGAGGGCACAGGAAGGATAAAGGATCAGTGACATAGAAAAAGAGAGAGAAGTGATAGAACTCATAGAAAAAAAAAAGGCTTAGGGCTAACACCTTCTAGGCAGGCAAAGGAAGAAACCTTACAATTGGGTTTGCAAAAGGAGGAGTGACGGGAAAAATTACAGACTTAGGAAAAAACCCCAGATTTACAAGACTTTGACAAGTTTATGTGATAAAAATTGGCTCCACAGGGGATGGCATGCTCCCTGCGAGCTACCAAGAACAAGCAGTTCCAGTGCCTTAGCTTTGGGCTATGGAGTCATGCTAAAAAAAAATCATGCCTAGGATTAAAGGCCGACAAGCAAACTATCCTAAAAATGAAAGAAAAATACATGGGCTCCAGGAGGAGCTTATTTATGTACATTCCTAGACTAATTGATTTTTACAAAGTGCTAGGTGAAAGCAAACTTCTACCATATCCATTCAAGTAACTTCCTAACTGGAAGCTCTTTTACTCTGTCAGTGATTGATATCATATGATGCAACCGTGACAACATGACAATTACATCCTTCAGCTTTCCTCCAGATGTCAATGGTGGGATAATACTTCGGGGCTTCAAATCATGGAGGAAAATAAACTCCATGTATTCCCCTACATGCTCATACAATGAGTGATAAAATTTACTGGGCTGGTGGTAGAAAACATGATCTATCCCACAATTGTTCACACATAGCTGAATTTCTCTAGCAAGCGCAGGTGAGTGAACAACTGATTTAAGCTGACTGATCCCGGGTGATGGTTTCTCACTCACAGGATCAAGGTAGGATATAAACTACTCATTTGGCTCCCCCTCTTATTTTCCATGGCTCCCAAGGGTCAGATTCATAATCATCATAAAAAAGACCCATGGGAAAGATCTACTCTTGGTATTCTGCAGGCCCAGGATGACTGATTTCCACACAATTGTTTCCTTCAATGTATAAAGGAAAAGGTTATATTGCATGCTCTTGGAAATCATTCATATCCAACTCAGAATCTGATTCAAAGCTGTCATACATAGGTTGGCTGATACTAGGTGATATCTTCTCATTTAGATCCTCCTTTTCTCCTTCATGGATTTCCAAAGGATCATATTCACAATCATAATAAATAGGAACCATGGGAGGGCTCTTCTCTTTGTCATCTTTGTTGGGATATCCATCGCAAGTTGTTTTTTCTCGGCCAGTATCCGAAATCACTTCTTCATCATAAGTAGGGATGCCAAGAACATATGTTTCGAGGACCGGGATATCCTCTGCATCTCATTTATAAGAGAAACAAACAAACTCTCCCTTTGACTTTGAAAAACTAGGAAAACACATAGAGGAATCTTCCCTAGCTTTTGCTGCAAGCTTTTCATCTATCTCAGCTTCATAGTCAGGAGAAAAATCTTCTACAGAATACACTTTCTCTTTGACATTGGGATATTCAAAAGAGACATGTTGATCTTAATGAATGCTTAAAACAACAAAGACATTTGATATGATGCTAGACGTTTCTATATTATTTCTATCATAATGAATATCATTCAACACTTCATGCTCTTCACGAAAAATGATTTCTTCCACAATAACAACTGCATCATAAATATGGTATTTGTGATGAGAAAAATATTTATAAAGTAAAGAAAACTCATCACAACAGTTTTCATAAAGATACTCAACTGAAACATAATCTTTACAAAACGAAATGAAAGCTGCATGAAAACCCGTCAAAGAGATGATGCTTGCAATAGGAAGAGACTGACACCAATCATGAGAAATCCCTTGTAATGAATACTTGAAAAGCTTAATTTGAACATCTTCATGAACGATATGAAGTCAATGAATAAGAACATGAAAGTTCAGAAAATGTTCAACTATTACTTCCCACTCTTTTCCTTGAAATTTAGGAAGGTTAATTTCCCATTCATCTCTACTAGGTAGTGGGTTACAGAAACCAACTATTTTTGAAAAATAACAGAAAGAAAAACTCTGAGCTAAGATCTTTTCCATTTCAAACTAGTGGAGACACCATCGGGTTATTTAATCATGGAGTCTCCAGGTGAATGATGCGTATCCTGAAAGTGTCTGGTCTTTGTTCACCATCAAAGACCATATCTGGTCATAATTGTTCTCCCAGAGAGATTTTAAATCCAGGATAGCAACAAAAAACCTTTTGAAAAATATTTCCTGCTCTTAAATAATCCTCTTCGAGTCAGCTGAAACAGTGGATTTGTAATAGTGGAGTCTCCAGGTGCACAGTTGCAATCTTCAATGGTTTTGATATCTGATGCACCTTCAGAATCAGAAGCTTCTTTGTCATTCTATCCCAGGGAAATGTCTTCAATTCATTCCCTGATAGCGGCACCAGAAGTCGCCTTTGGATTGTGAAAGAGGTAAGCCCAGTACCCATCAATCTGTTTGTCACAATGAATAAATTAAAGGAGGTTAAATGGGCACCGACTCAAGAAAATATCACTTTAACTCAAAAATCTGAACCAGGCAATGCATGAGAAAGTGAGGTCTTTCTTTAACTTCAGTCAGTAAGTTGTAGTAAAGGGTGAGTAGGGGGGATAACTGGTGAGAAAATGTAGAGGTCTGCTATGGACATCAGGTCTTCCAACATCCTAAGGAGGAAAATCTTCGAATACAAGATCTTCTTGAACCCAAAACTTCAGGAAACTAAAAACGCCATAACAATATTGCAATCAAACATACATTACAATACAGTCACAACAACTCGACTGGATCACCCATGCCCAAGTCTTCAATATCAGGAGAAAAAGAGATGATAAGAAATCTAAATGTCATTAAATAAGAAGTCTCAAATGGCAACACATATCCAGAGAACCAGAGGTTTCATTAAAACTTTACAATACGGGAGCTTAGCTCAACCATCGACCCTAAAAAAATATCAAAACTAAATATTTATACTTAGAACAGCTTGCCACCACTGGGAGCATGACCTGGCCACTACAATCAAATATTTGTGCCTGCATCTTATTCTGTTAGTCTGTACTTGCATGCTTCTGTTAGATGAGATCTCAAATCAGTATGGGCTTTGCAGGATAATTCGCTGACATGTGAACTTTGGGCTGACAGTCTGCTCCCATGGCCAGTTCTTCCATGCTTTCATTTATGTGGTGAAATGAGGTTTCAACCACCTTCCCCATTTTCATTAACTACTTTCATCAGGATCAGGGAAAAGCTTGACACCCATGAATGTTCCAGGTGGTTCCCACGACTCCTTCCATTTGATCTCAACATCTTGAAACCACACAGATCTTCTGCTGAGACCAAGACGGGTGCTTCGATCTTTTGAGCAGATCCATTCTCTTGCCCCACGCGACCGTGGACCATGACCTCATGCTTATCCATATGACCTCATGCTTATCCATATGACCTCATGCTTATCCATATGAAATCTCAAGATTTTTCATTTTGGGAGTTATCAGTCCCCTTGATTTCAAATATCCCGATGCTCGAAAACACGAAATGACCCATTTGGATCAACAGTTGGATTTGCCTTGAATCTGACGATTATGATCATCACCTCGAACAAATTTAGTCGGATGTCTCTCAATCAGGTGTCATCCTTTCTTTTAGTCGCGCTTTCCATATTCCCATGGGTTGTGATCATGGGCCTAATTCCCAGGTGTTTTGTGATTTCCCGTTTCGCGATTTCACACTATATTCCATGCTGAAATATCTAAGTCATAAATTCATGATCGCTCGGATCAGGTGACATGTGTCTCTTTGCATCGAACGACCTAGATCATATTGGCATTTTGGGACCTCAGATCATCTACACTTCTCACCTCATCCTTCCCGAAAATACTTTCTCTGTAGGTCTTGTGCCATGTGTCCTTCTGAAATAGATGACCCAACTCATTTCACGACTTCGCATTTCACGAGTCCTCATGACTCTTCCCTTTGACTTCTCCATTATGTGGGTCAGCAAAATGCTAGTCTTACGCAATGTGTCCTTCCCAGGATCAATGGCTAGGATTGGCCTCGCAATTTCAGACCTCTGTCTGACGCTATACTTCATGTAACTCTATGATCCTGATCACCCAATGTTCATCGATCTGATCTGCTTGGTGGATCTCTACTGTTGAAATATGATCTTTCTCACTCGCTTGATTTGAGCCCATATCATACCACTCTAAGTGTTTCACTTGTGCTTATGGTTGCGGCCTCTGTAATTGAATACTTGGATGACTGACTAAGGAAAAGGAAGAAACCTTACAATTGGGTATGCAAAAGGAAGAAACCTTACAATTGGGTCTGCGACAGGAAAAATTACAGACTTAGGGGAAAACCACAGATTCACAAGACTTTGACAAGTTTATGTGATAACATTTGGCTCCACAGGGGATGACATGCTCCCTGCGAGCTACCAAGAACAAGTAGTTCTAGTGCCTTAGCTTTGGTCTATGGAGTCATGCTCAAAAAACACATGCCGAGGATTAAAGGCCGACAAGCAAACTATCCTAAAAATGAAAGAAAAATACATGGGCTCCAGGAGGAGCTTATTTATGTACATTCCTAGACTAATTGATTTTTACAAAGTGCTAGGTGAAAGCAAAATTCCACTATATCCATTCAAGTAACTTCCTAACTGGAAGATCTTTTAGTCTATCAGTGATTGATAGCAGATGATGCAACCATGACAGCAAGCTGATTACATCCTTCATCTTTCCTCTAGATGTCAATGGTGGGATAATACTTGGGGGCTTCAAATCATGGAGGAAAATAAACTCCATGTATTCCCCTACAGGCTCATACAATGAGTGAGAAAATTTACTAGGCTAGTGGCAGAAAACATGCTTTGTCCCACAGCTCTTCACACATGGTTGAATGTCTCTAGAAAGTGTAGGTGAGTGAATGGCTGATGCAGGCTGACTGATCCCAGGTGATGGTCGCTCACTCATAGGCTCAGGGAAGGATATAAACTGCTCATTTGGCTATCCCTCTTCTTTTTCATGGCTCCCAAGGGTCAGATTCATAATCATCATAAACAAGACCCATGGGAAATCTCTACTCTTGGTCTTCTACAGGCCCAGGATGACTGATTTCCACACAATTGTTTGCTTCAATGTATAAAGGAAAAGGTTATGTTGCATGCTCTTGGAAATCATTCATATCCATCTCAGAATCTGATTCAAAGCTGTCATACACGGGCTGGCTGGTACCGGGTGATATCTTCTCATTTGGCCCCTCCTTTTCTCTTTCATGGATTTCCAAAGGATCAAATTCACAATCTTAATAAACAGGAACCATGGGAGGGCTCTGCTCTTCATCATATTTGTTGAGATATCCATCGCAAGTTGTTTGTTCTTGGCCAGTATCTGAAATCACTTCTTCATCATAAGTAGGGATGCCAAGAACATCTATTTCGAGGACCAAGATATCCTCTGCATCTCCTTTTTAAGAGAAACAAACAAACTCTCCCTTCGACTATGAAAAACTAGGAAAAAACATAGAGGAATCTTCCCTAGATTTTGCTGCTATCTTTTCATCTATCTCAGCTTCATAGTTAGGAGAAAAATCTTTTGCAGAATACACTTGCTCTTTGACATTGGGATATCCATAAGAGACATGTTTATCTTCATGAATGCTTAAAACAACAGAGATGTCTGATACGATGCTAGACATTTCTGTATTATTTATATCATAGTGAATATCATTCAACACCTCATGCTCTTCACGGTAAATTCTTTCTTCCATAATAACAAATTCATCATAAATATGGTATTTGTGATAAGTATAATATTTATAAAGAAAAGAAAACACATCACAACAGTTTTCATAAATATACTCAGCTAAAAAATAATATTTACAAAACAAAATGAAAGCTGCACGAAAATCTGTCAAAGAGATGATGCTTGCAATAGGAAGAGATCGACACCAATCATGAGCAATCCCTTGTAATGAATACTTGAAAATATTAATTTGAACATCTTCATGCATGATATGAAGTCGATGAAGAAAAACATGAAAGTTCAACAAATGTTCAGCTGGTACTTCCCACTCTTCTCCTTGAAATTTAGGAAGGCTAATTTCCCATTCATCTCTGCTAGGTAGTGGGTTAGGGAAACCAACTATTTTTGAAAAATAACAGAAAGAAAACCTCTGAGCTAAGATCTTATCCATTTCAAACCAGTGGAGTCACCATTGGGTTATTTAATCATGGAGTCTCTAGGTGAATGATGCATATCCTAAAAGTGTCTAGTCTTTGTTCACCATCAAAGACCGGATCTGGTTATAATCGTTCTCACAGAGAGACTTTATATCCGAGACAACAACAAAAAACCTTCTAAAAAATACTTCCTGCTCTTAAATAATCCTCTCTGGGTCAGCTGAAACAGTGGATTCGTAACAGTGGAGTTGCCAGGTGCAGAGCCGCAATCTTCAATTGTCCTGATATCTGATGCACCTTCAGAATCAAAAGCTTCTTTGTCGTTCTATCCCAAGGAAATGTCTTCAATTCGTTCCCCAACAGTGGCACTAGAAATGTTAGCACCAGAAGTCACCTCTGGATTGCGAAAGAGGTAAGCCCAGTACCCATCATTTATATGTCACAATGAATAAATTAAAGGAGGTCAAATGGGCGCAGGCTCAATAAAATATCACTTTAACTCAGAAATCTGAACCAGGCAATGCATGAGCAAGTGAGGTCTTGTTTTAACTTCAGTCAATAAGTTGTAGAAAAGGGTGAGTAGGAGGAAGAACTGGTGAGAAAATGTAGAGGTATACTATGGACATCGGGTCTTCGAGCAACCTAAGGAGGAAAATCTTTGAATACAAGATCTTCTCGAACACAAAACTTCAGGAAATTGAAAACATCATAACAATATTGAAATGAAACTTACATTACAATAAAGTCACAACAACTCGACTAGATCACCCATGCATGAGTCTTCAATATTAGAAGAAAAAGAGATGATAAGAAAACAGAATGTAATTAAACAAGAAGTCTCAAATGGCAACACATAACCAGATAACTAGAGGTTTCATTAAAACTTTACAATACGAGAGCTTAGCTCAACCATCGACCCTAATAAAATATCAAAACTGAGTATTTATACTTAGAACAACTTTCCACCACCAGGAGCATGACCTGGCCACTACAATCAAATCTTTGTGCCTGCATCTTCTTCTGTTAGTCTGTACTTTCATTCTTTTGTCAGATGCGATCTCAGATCAGTATGGGATTTGCAGGAGAATCCGTTGACATGGGAACTTTGGGCTGATAGTCTGCTCCTACGTCCAGTTATTCCATGCTTTCTATTTATGTGGTGAAACGAGGTTTCAACCACCTTCCCCATTATCATTAACTACTTTCGTTGGGATCAGGGTGAGGCATGACACCCATGAATGTTCCAGGCAGTGCCCACGACTCCCTTCAATTGATCTCAGCATCTTGAAACGACGCAGATATTTTGTTGAGACCAAGATGGGCGCTTTGATATGTTGTGCGGCTTAGTTCTCTTTCCCCATGCGACCGCGGGCCGTGACCTTGTGCTTATCCATATGAAATATTGGGATTTCTCATTTCGGGGGTTTTTACTCCCCTTGATTTCAAATATCCCGATGCTCGAAAACGTGAAACGACCCATCTGGATCAACAATCGAATTTTCCTTGAATCTGATTATCATGATCATCACCTCGAACAACTTTAGCCACCTGTCACTCAATCAGGTGCCTACCTTTATTTTGGTCATGCTTTCCATATGCCCCTGGGCTATGATCATGGGCCTAATTCCCAAGCGTTTCAGGATTTCATGTTTCATGAGTTCGCACTGTGTTCCATGCTGAAATATTTGATTCACGAAATCATGATCGCTTGGATCGGGTGACACACATCTCTTTGCATCAGATGACCCAGATCATATCGGCATTTAGGGACCTCGGACCATCAACACTTCTCACCTCAGCCTTCCTGAAAATAATTTCTCCATGGGTCCTGCACCATGTGTCCTTCTGAAATAGATGACCCAGATCATTTTGCGTTTTGCGAGTCCTCATGACTCTACCCTCTAACTTCTCCATTTTGCGGGTTAGTGAAATGCTATTCTTATGCAACGTGTTCTTCCGAGGATCAACAACTAAGATTGGCCTTGCGATTTCATAACTCTATCTGACGCTATACTTCGTGTAACTCTATGATCCCTATCACATGATGGTTATCGATCCAATCTGCTTGGTGGATCTCCGCCATTGAAATATTTTCTTGCTCGCTCGCTTGATTTGAGTCCATATCAGACCGCTCTAAGTGTTTCACTTGTACTTATGGTTGTGGCCTCTGTAATTGAATACTTGGATGACTGACTGAGGGAACAAGAAGGATAAAGGATCAGTGATAGAGATGAAGAGAGAGAAGTGATCAACCTAAGAGAAAACATAAAGGATTAGGGCCGACACCTCTCAGGAAGGAAAAGGAAGAAAACTATAAGCCAAAAGGAAGAAACCTTATGATTGGGTCTGCAAAAGGAGGAGAGACAGGAAAAAATATAGACTGAAGAAAAAACCCCAGATTCACAAGACTCTGAAAATTTTATGTGATAACACACCCTATCCACTATCACCATTGAAGTAGTAGATTTTGCTTCAATATTTGATACCATCTGTCACAACCCCACATTGTGCCTTATGATCGTGAATCTTTTGAAGGTGTTCGAAACTATGACATTTCTCACTTGGATTCTTGGAAACACCAAGAATACTTCATCTAGACTACACCTCTTCACCTACAACATACCCATACTCCATTCTAGGCTATCAACGAATCAAACTCCTACTCTAGTGAAACTCTTGTGTACTTAGACATTCGTTAACAACTTTAACACTTAGTCATATTTAATCATACATCCATGAACACGAGAATCCAAGAGAACAACAATGAAATAGATAAGAGAAAGATAGATATAGTGTGGGTGACACAAACTATGCCTAACACCTGGCTAAGTATTTATTATTGTAGAATAGTTAGAACATGAACACTGTCGTCTCAGTTTATAACTTCGACAGAGTTACATGACTTACCTCACCTCACCAAGACACTCATGAATATATTTTTCACACCAAGACACTCTGTTGCAACCATCTCCACAACCTCTTATGGTGCACCTCAGACGTGCGCTCAATCCCAGACTTGTTGTCTCTTCATTTCCACATACTTCACAAATTTTGTTACTAACTCACACATGCCTCCAACAAACCTTTGTTTCCAAAATTCCCCAAAATCATCCCAGGAGAATCTCGCCCAAATTTTTCTAACAAATCGACCTCAAGGAAACACCAACCCTCTCAAGTGGAGCGACTTGGCTCCTTGAGGGAGCTCGCTCTCTTCTTCTTCCTCAAATATTCAGATGATATGGATTTAGGAGAGGAACGAATTGATTAATAGAATGAATACAATAAACACAGAGATATGAAGAATAACACAGATATCTAGTGCAAAATTTCTTCTATTGAATAAATGAAATAGGATGAAACTGTAAAACTACAGAACTAAAACACTTTCTTGAATGGTGGTAGATATCTCTGAGAAGAGATGTGGCTTCTATGCATATATGTATGATAAGAATGATTACAATGAGGATCCATAGGCATTTTTGATATTACTCATGAATGCCAAAACCATAGACATCCAAAAACCTAACCCTAGGAGGTGAAACACCAAAATTCATGTGGGCCCCTATGGGTAAGTTGGTACCTCAACTTCTTGGGTTTGTAACTTTTGCATACGACATCAATTTTAGGTGCGTGAAAGCCTGCTTGAAAAGTCTTTCAGAGAACTACACATTATGTTGTCAAACTCTAACTCCGTCTATAGTTTGATTGTGGTGAGCCAAAAAAATATTATTTAGATTTCCAAAATGGCCCTAGAAGTACAACAAGATGTGTTGACATGAAAATATAAAAAATAAGCTAGTTGAATTAGGTGAGAGGCCACTAGTATCCACCTATAATATGTGTATGGATTTAGACATTCCCAGAAGTGTAGAACCCACAATTAAAAATAAGTACAAAAGAACGTGTTAAACTAAAAACAGACAAGAGGAGCCATTTGGAATAGGTGGGTGGCCACCAATATCCACCTAGATCAATGCTCACCCCTTAGGAAGGAATGGTCTCCATTGCATTGAGTTCCCCCATCAGTTGAGGAAAATTTTGTTGGATTTGGCCTCAGGTGAGCCACTTTCCTTGGTGTAGGAGTTGACCTGCCTTGACAACCAGATAAAGTTGGATCCTTTGCTGGTGAGTTCCCTTGACCTATGTGTCCACTATATGATCAATGGATTCTTTTTCCATGCAGTCAGAGTTGATATATTTTGGTATCAATTTTTTTTTTATCTCAGAGGCATCCAATAATGGTGGAAAATATGGCCAAAGGAGGTCCACATTGAACACTGGGTGCAGACCAAGGAAGGGTGGAGTGTTGAGCTCAAAATAATTTCTACCCACAACCTTGGTGATAGTGTAAGGCCCATAGTGAAGTGGGTGGATATTTCGATGGGGCCCTGTGAGACGCTGCTTCTACAAATGTAACCATACTTTGTCTCCAACCTAAAACTGGTGTGGTACCCTGTGTTGATCATGGTGTTGCTTGTACTCATCATTGTATTTATGTAAAATATCTTGGACCTGTTGGTGAATGTGTTGAATCCGCTCAATGAATCTAGTGGCTTTTTTGGTCTCATAATGAACATGGGAAGATTCTGTTTGTGTGGTGGCAAGAGGTAGTGCAACATCAATGAGACCCAAGGGTTGGAATCCCAGTCCCATCTAAAATGGGCTATGGTCAGTGGAGCTATGGAGAGCCTTGTTGTAATGATGTTAAACATAGGGGAGACTCTCATCCCATGTACGTGGATGCTTAGAGTTGTACATGCGCAGGATGTGCACAATCATCTGATTGACGACCTCTGTTTGGTCATCTATTTGGGGGTGGAAAGTAGTGGATTTAGTGAGCTTGGTGTTCAACAGTGACCAAAGACTCGAAAAAAATGTGTTGAGGAACTTGTTGTCCTGGTCGGAGATGATGGTATGTGGTATCCCAAAATGGATCCATCATCCTTCAAAGAAGAGCTTGGCAGTATCTGTTGTTGTGATATTCTTCTTCCAGGATATGAGGATGGCCATCTTCGAAAACCGATCAATGACCAAAAATACACAGTCATTGCCTTGCTTGGTGGATGGAAGGCCGGATATGTAATCCATTGAGATGGATTCCCAAGGCTTCTCAGGAGTAGGAAGAGGGGTCTATAAGCCTTGCTTCTTGATGTATGGATTGGAAATGGAATAGGAAGTGCAAGATCTGATATACTTTTTGACATCCTGTCGAATTTTTGGCCAACAAAAATGTTTCTGAAGAATGATCACAGTTTTCTCCACGCCAAAATGTCCTTCCATCCGACTGTAGTGGGATTCCCAAATCCGCTTTGCACGCTTTCTTGTAGGAACACAGAGATGGCCTAGATGGCATAATAGTCCATCCTAAATGTGAAAATTGGTGAAAGTCGTGCATGTACCCAAGAGCCGATAGGTGGTGGCGAAGTCTGGATCTTGTTGATAAAGTTGGGGCTACTCAGATGCCTCATGTCCATAGGAATGGATCATAGTGGTGAGTGCAGCCACAGGAGGTCAACTGAGGCAGTCAGTGACATTATTTGTGATCCTTTTCTTATACTTGATGTTGAGATGGAATTGTTGTAGGTAGGTGGCCACTTCTGATGGCAGTCGTTCTGTAATTTCCCATGTGTCTATATGAACTGCAGACACTTGTGATCACTGTGGATGATCGTCTCCTTTCCCATAATGTAATGTTTCCATTGACGACAGGCTTGTACAATGGAATACATTTCATTGTCATAGGTGGGGTATTTCTAGACAGTATTTGAGAATGTCTCACTATGGTATGGCACCAGATGACCGTGTTGAGTGAGAATTGTGCGTATAGCATAGTAAGTTGCATCAGTCTCAATCTCGAATGACTGTTGCAAATCAGGAAAGGAGAGTATTGGAGATGAGCACAAGCGATTCTTCAGATAATTGAATGCTCATTTTTGTTCCTTCCCCACACAAACGTTTCCCTTCCACCACCCTTGGTCACCTGGCTGAGGGCCCATGCAATATTGGAGAATCCCAACACGAACCTTCGGTAGAATTTGGTTAGTCCCAAGAAGCTCTGAAGTTTGATTAGTGTTGTCGGGGTTGGCCAATAACGAATGCCTTGGATCTTAGTTGGATCAACATGTACCCCATTCTCATCGACAATGTATCCCAAGCTGCATTGGACCATGTTCATGCCAAAAGATCATTTTTCCAAGTTTTCATATAGCTTGTGCTTCCACAAAGTGCTCAAAACCTGTCGAATATGTCACATGTGCTCCTCCCAAGTTCTTTTGAAGATGAGTATGTCATCCAAATATACCACCAAAAAAGAGTTGGTGAAGAGTCTCAATACATCATCCATCAACCTCATGAAAGTGGTCAGTGCATTTTTTAAGCCAAAGGGAATGACCAGCCATTCGAAGAGACCTTCTTTAGATTTGAAAGTTGTCTTCCATATATCAGTTGGTTCGATGGAAACCTAGTGGTAGCCATAATTCAGGTCAATATTGCTGAAGAACTTTTCCCCCTTGAGTGTGTCAAGAAGGTAATCAATCCTGGGAATTGGTTACCACTTCCTGACTGTGATTTTGTTTAAGGCTCTGTAATCAATGCATAGTCACCAAGTCATGTCCTTCTTTTACACCAGTACAATCGGGCTTCTGAAAGGGTAGGATTTGGGCCTGATGTGACCCTTTTGAAGAAGCTCTTGGATTTGACACCTAATTTCATTATTTTCCATTGGCTAGCGACGATAGACTGGTCCATTAGGTAGAGGTGCATCGGGGGTCATATCAATTGAATGCTTGACTTGGTAGTGCATCGATACCCTGGTAGGTAACGAGAAGATGTCTCTATATGATTCCACGATCACATCCACTTGCTTTTGCTACAAAGAGAGGCTCTGTGTAGAGGCCACAAACGTGGCAACGACCTTCTTCTTACTGTGAGAATGGATCAAAAACAATATGAACCTTCCGGTCTATGAAATGACCTTACTGCATTGCTAAGCAAAGATTAAAGAAATAATAGTAGGCAGCGCTACCTCGGGTATCATGTACAATTTTCTACCCAAAGTAATAATAACACTATGGGGTCTAGACTCTTACACAACATGACACTTCCACAAATATGGTTTTCCTAAAAGAACAACACAAAATTCAAGGGGAGAAATATCACACAATACCTCATATTTGAAAGGCTTGATGCCTTAGGGAAGATGACATTTTTGGTTGACACGGAGATCTCTTCCTTGGTGAAGCCAGCCGATGGTGTAGGGTTGTAGGTACGGTGTCGTTGGGAGGTCCTGACGCTTGACAAACTCTACTGAAATCTAGTTCTTCTGGCTGCCGCTATCGACAATGAAATGAAGTAGATCCCCATTTAGCCACATATATGAGTGAAAGAGGTGTTCCCCTTCCTCTGGTTCTTCTGGTTCTCTTAGCTGAACTTTGGTGGTAGCGAAAGTGGCATTGGGTTCAACATCGATAATCTGCTTCCCTCCTTCATATTTGATTCAGAATTAGAATTGGCCTCTCACTCGAAATCCTTCAGGTTGACCACAAGTGACTTCTTGGAGTGACATTCTTTAGTGTTGTTCCAAGGGATTTTATGTTACTCACACCATTTTCCCATGTTCGTATTCATCTTCTCATTTCCCTTCTTGTGTTGCGGCTTGGAATATTTATCCCGAGGATGGACATATTTTCTCTGTCCCTTGTTGTGTGGGTGGGGGTCACCTTTTCCCTGCTTTGGTTGTGAGGAGTTTGTAGATCCAAAATATTACATCTCTTGCTTAAATTTTTGCTCGATATTGACAACGTATCTATAAGCCGTACCCAATGAGGTGATGTCTAGAAAATCCATTTCTGTTTGAATGTATCTATGAAAACATCCATGGTATTTGAGAATCAGATGTCACTTAGAGTCTTTGATACCCAATTTGGTGCGTAGGGTATAGAAAATATTGGTTAAATAAGGTATTGTCTAGTCTCTTTCTTGATGCAGGGTGGTCCATCTGGTGTACTGGTCCTCGTAGCTTCCAACAAGGTAGTATTTTTATTTAATGGCATCCCGGAAGGAATCCCATGTAGGGGAAACCACAAATATTGCATATTCCTATATGGACCTTTGCTCAGAGTAAGTGTCCCACCAGTCCTTAATATGGGGGATGACCTTGAGGAGTGCAAAAGTAATCTTTTCCCTATCAAAAAAATTATGGACTGAAAAATACCCTTCGAGTAGATTCAACCATTTATCTATAGCATCCGCATATATCAGTCCTTCAAATAATGGAATATAAAAATTTACCTATACTGTGAAGGGGGTTGCATGACCACTTGATGAATATGCTTGTCCTACCTGTAGCCATTGAAGGATCTGAACAAATTTTTCCATCATTTTGTTCCTTTGTTGCGTAAGGGATTCCTTGAGAATTTTTTTAAAAGGATCTTCTGCTCCATCATATTTCTTTTCATCTCCCATGTGTTGTTTTTGGGCTCGACGTGACTGATCTTGAAATGACTCGATTGGTTCAAGTCCCAACTTCTTGTACCTAGATATTTTCGAGGACATGCATGAAGAAAAATAAATGAAGAGTAAACCGCTCTGATACAATTGATCCAGATTTAGGAGAAAAAAAAATTGATTAACAGATTGAATACAATAAACACAAAGATATGAATAATAACAAAGATATCCATTGAAAAATATCTTCTATTAAATAATTGAAATAGGTTGAAACTATAAAACTGCATAACTGAAACACTTGCTCAAATGGTGGTAGTTGTCTCTAAGAAGAGATGTGGTTGCTACACACATCCATCTGAGAAGAATGATTACAATGAGGCTCCAGAGGCATTTTTTATATTACTCATGAATACCAAAACCATAGACATCCAAAAACCTAACTCTAGGAGGTGAAATACCAAAAGTCATGTGGGCCCCTATGGATAAGTTGGTACCTTGAATTCTCGGGGTCGTAAATTTTGCATACGACCTCCTTTTTAGACGCCTGATATCTCATTGTAAAGGTCTTTCAAAGAGATACACATTACACTATCAAATTCTGACTCTATTTATAGTTTGACTATGGTGATCCAAAAAAACATTGTTTAGGGCTCCAAAATGGCCCTGGAAGTACAACAAGATGTGTTGACATGAAAACATACAAAATAATCCAGTTGGATTAGGTGAGAGGCGACCAGTATCCACCTGGAAGATGTGGAGGGAATCATACAACCCCATAAGTGTACAAACCACAATTACAAATAAGTACAAAAGAACGTGAAGAACTAAAAATGGACAAGAGGAGACAGTTGGAATAGGTGGGTGGCCACCAATATCCACCTGGATCAACATATCTCTTCTTTGTCTTCCTTGTATTCCAAATTTGTATTCCTTGGTTGTGCACCCTTGTTCTCTTATAGTGACTCCAAAGGCCACCATCATAAATCGTTGCATCCTTTGGGGGTGTCATGCCCCTTCGTGGACCCATCCACCCAAATGAATCATCACACCCCTTCGTGGACCCGATCTCTCAAACAATCCCATGCACTCATCAACCTTCATGCCCCTTGGAAATGGCGTTCCCCTCATTTCGATGTGCCCCAATATCTTGGTCACTTCATACTTCAGTAAGCCCCTTGGTGTGTTTGTATGCCCAAGGCATCCACTTTCCCAACTTGGGTGTCAGAGAAACACAAGTTTTGTCTCCTTTAGGGCTTGGGAGAAGGTCCTCATGCCCATATATCCAAATGACTTACACCCTCCCTCATCTCAAGTTGTTGTCATCCTTGGAAACATCCACAAAATATGTGATCTACAAGTCTTTGCTTGAACTCGTGCCTCCACTTTAACTATGTCTATTGGAAACCCTAAGTTTCATTCCAATTGGAAACCCCAAATCCTGGCAAGGTTGAAACCCCAAGATTCCTTACAAAGTGGAAACCTTAAGTTTCCACAAACCAAATAGTACTAAAACATACTTCACACAATATTCTTCCCGATTCAATGTGGTCGTTTCACCCAACTCCAAGGATGAAAGTCACCCAAATCTACTTCACTCTCTCGTTGCAATGTTTCCGACTTGCTACTATTTGGTTTTGTTGTTGTTGTTGCTACCTACTATAATTGATTTTTTCCCACTTCACTTCAAAAAAAATTCCGTGTTGAACTCATGTGATCTTGCTGTTGTGCCAATATTTCAACCAACTCTGCCATGTATCTGCACATTGATATCCCCCATGCCTTGGACTGATTGGGTAGATAGTCCAACCGTCAGACCCAACTCATGAGAATGCACTTCCTCATGCCCGAACTTAATATATTTTGTCGCATCTTCATCACTCTATCCAAATCCAAGGACTAAGGAAAGTTTCCATCCTTACCTCACTACTACTACCATCGTCTTATCTTCGTCAAGGAGATCATCCACAACGTCTAAGCATTGCACTTCAAGTAACCTACAATCATCTGCAAGTAACCAAGGTGCACTCTACCTCATCCAATTTCCCATACCAAAGGTGAGTGAACACCACCCAAATCACTTGGTCTACATTTTTCCCATTCAGGTTGTTTTCCAACAATTCTTTATTGACTCCTTTACCGACTCCATCTGTTTCCTCCAATGAATTGTCTTGCACTTGCTACAAGCATTCGAACTCTAGAATTGTTGTCACGACTATCAAATCGTTGCATGACCCAAAAAATATTGTTAAGAAACCAAGAACCAAGGCGCCTCACCCATCCTCTCAAATCATCACATACAAACTTCATTGTCCACTTCATAAATCCGTCAAAGTCCTAAACTTTGAATGCAACCAACTGAACTTGTCTCCAATGCCTTTCCATCTCTACACCTTGATTGCTTCCACTTCAAGGAATCCTGCATCCATTGCTCGACTGTCAAGTCATATTGCTGCTAACTGACTGTTGTAACTCTGTGAAGAGTGACCTTATCCAAATGCTACTATCAACCCACCAACAACCTATCTCAACTCAACTATTGTTCTCAATGATGGACGACATGAATACATCATGATGGAATCATGCCAAACAAATTACTTGTTGCATAGATGCTCTAGGTCAGCTAGTTATCCAACACACCTAAGTACTTCACCCTACTGCAATGTAATGTTCTTGACTTGGCTAGTCTAGGAAATGTTTCTAATGTGTGTGTAGGATCAAAGGTTTACAACATATAAATGAAAATACAAATAATAAACGTGACAAAGGACTGCAAAGTTTGTATTATGCTATCTTTGTGGATTACAAAATGGTCAAATGCGGTTGAATAAAATGACAATAATCTACTAGATCAATAGACAAAGGATATTGGTGGGAATACAAATAAGAAACTGCGACTGAATAAAATAACAACACTCGGCTAGATCAAAAGACAAATAGATCTTAGCCGGAATACAAATAAGAAACTAAAATATAATACCTAGAATATGGGAGCACTGCAGAATCAATGAAGAATGATGGAAGACCTGGATGATCTTCTCAGTGACTAGGGTGTGTCTTTCAACACCGAAATCAGCCAACTGGTGTCTTCCTCCTAGAATACACTAAACTATCTCTCCTGATATGTGCCTCTTCTCCTCAATGACAAGTCACAATCTTCATAATGATGAATTAGGTCGATGACCCTTCCTTTATATCTTTCCAAAACCCTAAATCTTGCTGAAACCCTAATTCACTGTTGACTTCCAAAACCCTAAATAACTGTTGAAACCCTAATTCACTGTTGACTTCTATTTTTAGCTCATAATGACTTAAAAGAACTTTTAACCCTTTTTAGCTCAATGTCACTTTCCAAATATAACACTTGTGACTGGAGTGACCTCTAGTAACACTGTTTACCCCTATTTGGCCCTGGCTATAGTCTAACGGGGTGGTTTAGAACATTAAGCCTCCTCTCTAGAGCTCCTATTTGGAAAGGGACATTACAGTCCTCCCTTCCCAAAATTGCTTGTCCTCTAGCAATACCAGTCTAGAGTGTTGCAACACCTGCTCACTCTCCCAAGTAGTGTCCTCTACTAGAATCCCTCTCCATATGATCAAACACTCTCTGATGACCCTTCTCCTCTGTTTTCACTCCCATAACTCCAAAACCTCCTCTGGAACTAACTCCAACTGTCCCTCCTCATCTAATGGGGGAAGCTCCTCTGATGTGCTAATGAATTGTCCCATTGCCTTTTTTAGGCAAGACACATGGTACACGTTATGAATCTTTCTCCCCTCTGGAAGCTCTAGCTCATAAGCACCTTTCCTACTCAACACATGATCTTGTAAGGACCATAAAATCTGGGCTTGAGCTTCTTGGCCCCACTCTTATTCATAGATGACTATCTATAGGGTTGGAGTCTCAAGAAAACCAAATCTCCAACCTCAAAGTTGCACTCTATCCTGTGCCTGTTAGCGCTTATCTTCTATCGGTTTTGTGTTGTCTGTAGGTTCTCTTTCAACAACTTGAGAATCTTCTGAATCTCTATGATTGAATCCTTGTCCTTGGGAGCTCTACTCTCCTTGAATACCAAGTCTACCAAAGTGGGAGCATCATATCCATACAATGATCGAAAGGGTGTCATACCAATGGACATGTGGAAGGTGGTGTTGTAGCAATGTTCTCCTAAATGTAACCACTTTACCCACATTCTCTGATGTCCTCCTACATAGTTCCTCAAATACCCTTCAACCCACTTAATGAAAATCTTGGTCTACCCATCTGTTTGAGGGTGATAGCTAGTGCTAGGTGTCGACTCTATCCCCACCAACCGAAACAACTCTCTCCAAAATGTCCCTATGAACCGACTGTCCCTGTCACTAACAATGTTCTTTGGCAACCCATGAAGTCTAAAGACCTCCCTGAAGAAAATATTGGCTACCTGAACTGAGATGTACTCTATATTTATGGAATAGAAGTGAGAAAACTTGGTCAATCTTTCGACCACTACATAGATATAGTCCTTACCCTAGACCTTGGGTAGACCTGTGATGAAGTCCATAGATATACTCCCATTTCTGCTTTGGAATGGGGAGTGGCTGAAGTAGCCCTGCTAGAAGAGCATGCTCTGACTTGTTCTGCTGGAAAGTCACACACTCACTGATGTGTCTCATAACATCTTGTTTGAGGCCCTTCCATGAGAACCTCTCTCTGATCTGCCTGTAGGTTTTGAAAAACCCCTGATGGCCTGCTAGAGGTAAATCATGAACTATGGTGAGGATCTTCTTCTTAAGCGCTGAATTTGGCACCAAGTAGACTATATCCTTGTAAAATATGACATTGTCAATGATCCTATACCAGTCATCCTGTATCTTCCCATCCATCACCTCACAAGCGAACTTGTTCTTGGAATATTCCACTAACAAGTGGGATTTCCAATCTGCTGAAATCTCCATCAAAGAACATGCCCCAAGTCTCCTCGATAGTGCATCGACAACAATGTTCTTTTTCCCCTTAACATACTCTATGTCAAAGTCGAATGCATGTACCTTCGTCACCCATTTCTATTGGCGCTCACTGAGGTCCTTCTGCTCAAGGAAATACTTCAAACTATTGTGATCGGTCTTGACCACGAATTCGCTGCCCACCAAATATTGTCTGAACTTGGTCAAGGCATGCATGATTGCCAACATTTCCTTGTCATAAATGGAGTACAACCTCTCAGGTTGACTAATCTTCCGGCTCTCGAATACAATGGGGTGTCTTCCATGCATCAAAACTGCACCGATCCCTTCGCCAGATGTGTCACACTCTAGTACAAATGACAAGGTGAAGTTTGGTAGTGCCAACACTGGACAAGTGCCCATGACTTCCTTCATGTGATCAAAATCTTCCTGTGATTTCTTGGTCCATGTGAAGCCCCCATGCTTGGTAAGATCTATCAGCGATGCTCCAAGCTGAGAAAAACCCCGGATGAACCCCCTGTAATAGCTACACAACCCGAAGAAGCTCCTCAATTATGTCACGTTCTTGGGCGTTGGCCAATCCAGAATGGCCCTGATATTCTCTTGGTGCACCTGTACCCCCTTTGCACTAATGATGTGGCATAAGTAAAGTAGCTCTGTCATACCAAACTCACACTTGGACTCTTTGGCATATAATGATTGTGCCTCCATGATGCTCAATACTTCATCCAGGTGCCTCATATGCTCTTGCCATGACTTGCTATAGATCAAGATGTCGTCAAAGAAAACCAAGATTGATTTGCTTAACTGATCCCTAAATATATGGTTCATGAAAGACTGGAATGTAGCGGGTGCATTGGTTAGCCCAAATGGCATAACCAGGAACTCTAAGTGTCCAAAATGACATCGAAATGTCATATTCTCTATTTCCTACTCTTGGATGCTGATCTGATGATATCCAGAGTGTAGATCAATTTTTGAGAAGAAAACTGCCCCATGCAGTTCATCCATCAACTCATCAATGCATGGGATAGGGTACCAGTTCTTGATGGTTTTATTGTTCAAGGCTCGGTAATCAATGCACATCCTCATTGTGCCATCCTTATTTAGAACTAAGACAACTGAAGAAGCAAATGGGTTGCTGCTCAGTCTGATGTGTCCCATCACCATCAATTCTTTGATTTCCTTCTCCATCTCATCCTTGAACCTCCTAGGATGACAATAGGGGGGGTGATCATAGGTTTGGCCCCCTCCTCCAACTCAATGGTGTGCTCAAGCCCCCTATCAGGTGGTCTCACTAGTGGAATTGCCTCAAAGACTTACTGATTTCATCCCAATAAATTCTTGATCTCTGTATGGTATTGTTGTCAACCTTTTGAATCCCTCTGATTAGTGATCAAGCGTTCTGCGACATATTCTAGCTCCCCATGTCTAAATATCCTCTCCATCCTCTTGGATGAAACTATCCAGGGTGCTCTTGTCGACATACCTCTTAGAACAACCTTCTTCCCATCCTGATCTCTGAATCCCATTTCCAAGGTTTGGTAGTTGGTAGTGATTTTTCCCAAGGTAATCATCCATTGAACTCCTAACACCACATCTGTGTCTGATAGGTCAACCACATAAAATGTGTCTCTCACTGTGTAGTTTCCTAACTTCATCTCTAAGTTTGAAACTCTATCTAGACACTCCACTGTGTGGCCACCTGCTACTGCAATATCAAACCCCTCAAAATCCTCTGTCTGAAGTGCCTGTCTCGATACTAGTGAAGCATCGATGAAGTTATGGGTGGCCCCACCATCTATCAGGGTGATTTCTCATTTCCACTTAATAATCCTTCTGATACAGAGGGTATAATACCTGGGAACACCAGAAAGGGTCGCTATGACACCTCCCTTTGCTAGTTTCCTCCTGTTAGCCTATTATGGTAGTTGTGGGACTACTAAAGGATGGCTCCTACCGGTGTTGATGGTATATGGGGAGGCTGCTCCTCTGCTGGTGTTGACTCCTCCTCTGAACTAGTGGATCCACTGTCCTCCTTCTCCTCCTCACTGTCCACACTGTCTGCTGCTACCTCAATATAATTAATCTCTCCCTTACCCATGCACCTGTGGCCTGGGACCCAATGATCTTTGCAGCTGAAGCAAAGCTTCTTCCTCATAATCTCTCTCTTAGTCTCATCATCCAACTTCTCCTTGCCCTCCCATTCTCTCTAGAATGACTTCCTGTCTCGATCCCTCTGGGGAAAAAATGGTTTGGAGAAATTTATAGTCTTTGACATTGAGTCTTCCAGATCTTGAGTGTGAAGGATGACATCTTGCAAAGTGGGAGGCATGTATGCCTTCACCCATCCTGTCAAAGTCTCTGTGAGTCATTCTGTGAATAGGATGATTCGCCAGGGCTTTGACATATCTGTCACTTCCATGGAAACCCACTTAAACTCTTTGATGAACGCCTCTGCTGTTCCAGTTTGTCTCAACTGGGCTAGATCCTTGGAGTTTATCTTGGGATCCTTGCTATCAAACCTGTCCATGAGCCTATCTGTAAGCTCCCTATAGGAGGTGATGTGATTGTGACCCAATGTCACTAGTCCATGATACCACCACTCATGTGCCTCACCCTCCAAGTGTAAGGTCATGAAATTGATGGCCTCTGTCTTGGTCATCTGGTTGAGCTTGTAATACATGTCTAGATTCTATACCCAAGCTCTGGCGATGTATTTGGATGATCTTTCGAAAGAAGGGATGGTGAGTTTCCCAATGTTTCAGATGAAATCGAGGTTATGCCCCTACTGTTGTTGTGGTCCTCCTCTCTGTGACTCTCTGGGGAAGTTCCTGAGTTTGAGTCCATAGTAATCGACTAAGGTCATGTTCTGATGGAAGTCAGGACCCAATTCTATGTACTCCCTCCTATACTCTGCAATTTTATGGGCATGAGTGGGTGGCCTCTGTGCTATCAGTGGTGGTGCTGCTACTGGGGGTGCCCTATGGAAACTGGGAAATAAGGGTCTAGGAATCCTACTTGTAGAGGTGTATGGGTGAGAGGGTGACTGGGGTCTATTGCCTACTCTCGAGTTCCCCTGTGCTACATACAGGACTTTTGTATCTGGGGTGCCCACTCTAGCCAATCTATCAACCACCTGTGCCAAGAACTGAGACATGGTCCGTTGACTAGCTAACATATTGTTGATAACCTGTAGGAAAGATGCCTCTGGATATATGGGGTCCTTACCACTACCCTCTGGTTGCTCATATATGTATCCTAGCATCCTCTGCCTCGCACTCAGCCTCACACTCTTCCCTTCTCTCTGCTTCTCTGTGTGCCTCTTCCTCTGAGCTAGGAGGAAAAGGGGGAAAATCAGGCCTATTCCTTCTTTCCTGATGCCTATTGTAAGTGACATATTCGTCACCTATGTGTTCACAACCCTCTGGGTCTTCTGCTGCACTCTTTTTCTTTAGTCACAAGCTGGCAAGACTAAATCTCTGATACCACTGTAATGTTCCTGACTTGGCTAGTCTAGGAAACGTTGCTAATGTGTGTGTAGGATCAAAGGTTTACATCATATAAATGATCATACAAATAATAAATGTGACAAAGGAATGAAAAGTTTGTATTATGATATCTCTATGGATTACAAAATGGTTGAATGTAGCTGAATAAACTAGCAATACTCGACTAGATCAACAGATAAAGGATCTTAGTCAGAATACAAATAAGCAACTGTGGCTAAATAAAATAACAACACTCGGCTAGATCAAAAGACAAAAGGATCCTAGCCGGAATAAAAATAAGCAACTAAAAGATAATACCCAGAATATGGGAACATTGCGGAATCAATGAAGAATGATGGAAGACCTAGATGATCTTCCCGGTGACTAGGGTTAGCCTTTCAACACTAAAATCAACCAACTGGTGTCTTCCTCTTGGAATAGATTGAACTATCTCTCCTTAGATGTGCCTCTTCTCCTCAATGACAAGTCATAATCTGCATAATGATGAATTAGGTCGTTGACCCTTCCTTTATATCTTTCCAAAACCCTAAATCATGCTAAAACCCTAATTCATTGTTGACTTCCAAAACCCTAAATCACTGTTGAAACCCTAATTCATTGTTGACTTCTATTTTTAGCTCATAATTACTTAAAAGCACTTTTAACCCTTTTTAGCTCAATGTCACTTTCTGAATATAACACCTGTGACTGGAGTGACCTCTAGTAACCCTGTTTACCACTCTTTGGCCTTGGCTATAGTCTAATGGGGTGGTTTAGACCATTAAGCCTCCTCTCTGGAGCTCCTATTTGGAAAGGGACATAACATGCAACCAAAAACTTCTCACCTTCGTGATCACTTATGAGATCACCCTCCATGTTTCTCTTCTATGATCATTTTTGCAGTTAGTTATGCGACAAGTTGTGATATAATCATGTGTTTAACTTCCTTTCCAAAGTGATATGTTCACCAATGAACTCTACACTTGGTCTCTCCAAGGTGTGCACAATAGGTATTGAATTCCATTGTGAATCAAACCAACCAAGTTTTCCTCTATGAGAAGTTATGTGACGGGCTCTGCGATTACCCACCATGCCCAAGTGCTTCGTTTCACCACAAACTCTACTCTCGGTCTCCACAAGGTTGTTGGTTGTGGAGCCTAATTATCTTATTGTTTCATAGGTCTTTGTTTTGAGCCATGTTTATACCCCATGAAGACTGTACACCCCGAAATACTATACACCCCTCTACATGGGTGTTTGCAGAGGGGGATTCCCCCCCCCCTTCGAGGGCCAGGAGGCTCATCCTCTTGGATGGGGGGTCTGGGGGCAAGAGGGCCCCTGAAAGAAAAATTTCCCTGTAAATGTATATTGTAATTTCATAGTAAATCTAGACCATTCATTATAAGGTCGCAGTTATGACGATAGAAGTTATGTAAGGGTTTTTTTCCCTAGAAGGCAACCCTTTTTTCCTAAGGGAAATGTATTGCGGCTATGCATCATTATGAATATTGTATTCTGAGAGAGGAGACCGTAAGAGAAAGAAGATGAAGTTACAACAGGTGTGTTGTAGGTTGTATCCCTTCATTTGATGGATAATAAAAAGGAAGGACTTGGAAACTTCTTTGGTGGATGTATCCCACACTGGGTGAACCATGTATATATGTGTCTCTATTGTATTGTGTATTTTTTGTGTTTTATTTCCGCATTTGTTTTTATTTTATTGCGATGTGATATTGTGTTTCTAAAAACTGGTATCAGAGTGAAAGGTAACTCGCAGGAAATGAGGGTTCCTGGTTCAAGTGGGAGCAATGGTGGAAGATGGAAAATTTAGGATTGAGAAATTTACGGCCAAAACTACCAGTTGTTATAACCCTAAATTGTACCACACATGCTTACCTGGCATCAGGCCAACTCATATCCCTTCTTTGCCAAAACTCTGCTGAACAACTCTTTGAAAATCCTCTTGTGTAAAGGCCCAAACGCCCTAACCCATTACTGCATGCGTGTACACGCTGGCTGACTCACAACAACCCGCATGTACCTACCAAAGCATGAAAAAAGGAAAGTTGCCGATGGAACAAAAAGCTATGGGTCAGTTAACTGAAACTCCCGGCCATGCATGGCCGAGGGTTCGTCCAAAACCCTAGCTCCTTCTAGCCTATAAAAGAAGGGGTAGGGGTACCATTTAGAGGAGGAAAATATATAGCGAAGAAACTCTGCCCATTTACATAATCCATTGTCCCAACCCTTTAGCCTTTCCTCATGCCAAAGGAGATTTAACACAAAGTAGTTGAAGGATAGAAGAAGAGGAGCCTAGGATCAGGTTCAAGGAGCGGTGGTCGGTCTCAGCTTTTTGTAAGTTGATTCACTTTACGTAATAAAAAGAATGCTTTTCCTGTCCCAATTCATGAGTTGTCTATGATTCGGTGAGGTTTTTTTTTATTGCATCTTCAAACCCCTAGTACGGAGATATACTTATCTATCTCCAGAATTTGAAATGCCCCACCTCTGCTTCTCGTGACGAGTGTCGGCGGATACACCATCAGGCTAAGAATGATCTCATACTCAATGATAAGTTGCATCAGAGAGGTGTAGACTGCATCTTGCGTCGATTTCTCACTCATGAGGAGGCCATCATCGTGCTCAACGATTGCCATAGTGGAGCTTGTGGCAGCCATTTATCTGGTTTGGAAACAACCCAAAATATTCTACGAGAAAGTTACTTCTGGCCGACACTTATGAAAGATTGTATCGAATCGGTCAAGAAGTGCCATCCGTGCCAAATATTCTCTCAGAAGATAAGGGCACATCCTGCTCCGATGTTTCCTATCATCACAATTGGTCCCTTCACTAAGTGGGGGATTGATTACACTACATGAAACCCCCCGTCAGCAAGGGGGCACCGCTATATCATCATAGTTGTTGACTACTTCACTAAGTGGGTCGAAGCTATGCCAATGTTTAAAGATGATGGAGAGACTGAAACTCTCTTCTTATTCAACCAAATCATAGAAAGGTTCAACATCCCGAGAGAGATTGTCACTAACCATGGCAGTCACTTTCAGAACCAAATGATGACTGAATTAACATCAAATATTGGGTTACGATAGGATCATTCATCACCTTACTACCCCCAAACCAATGGGCAGGTGGAAGCTGTAAAAAAAACTCTTAAGACTATTCTACAACGAACTATCAACTCAGCCAAGTCAAATTGGCATTTGATGTTATACTCGACATTATGGGCTTACCGAACATTTGTTAAGACTGCAACTAGTTTCTCACCTTTTCAACTCATTTACGGGCTGGAGGCAGTCTTGCTCATCGAATGTCAAATCCCATCTCTAAAATTGGCAGTACAGTTATTTCCAGACACTTCTCCGCTTGAATAACGGTCAGTACACCTTGAGTAGCGTCCCGATGCGGCCCTGGCCAACAAGGCTCACAAACATAAGGTCAAGTGTCAATATGATAGGTTTGTTCATCCTCAGATTTTCTCTGAGGGTGACCTTGTCATGGTCTATGAACAAGATAAGGACCCCCTGGGGGCAGGAAAGTTTAAACCCATGTGGTTTGAAACCTTCATCATAAAAGAGGTATTAAAAAAGGGCGCTTATCGTTTGGTTGATTTTGAAGAGAATGCTTTGGCGGAGCCTAGAAATGGGCTCTACCTCAAGAAGTATTACTCATAGATAGGTCACTGTGGGTAACTTTTTGTAACATATGTATAGTATTTGTACTATTACTTTTTAAGTTTCTTTTAAAATTGTTATGGACATGTCATTGATGTTATCTTTCGTCAATATGGCAGATGTCAAGTGATTCCGAGGTGTTCGTTGGGTATGTAGACGGTGCTAGTCGGCACACACAGAGGCTTTCCTCCACAATTTGGGTAATCTTTACACCTCAGGGCCAGTTGTTATCTTATGGAGGTATATTCTTAGGTGACACCACAAATAATGTCGCCGAGTATAGAGATGTTATTGAGTTGCTTTGTGATGCCTTGTCATTGGGTATCTCTCATCTCCGGGTCTATCTCGATGCTCAACTAGTTGTGTCGCAGCTAAACAAAGTATACCGGGTTCATGATCCAACTTTACACTGACGATTCCTTAGGGTACGTTTCTTAGAATGAAACTTTGATTATATTACATATTTTCATGTTCCTAGGAGATTAAACCAAATTACAGATACTCTAGCTAATCAAATTTTAGATTGGCATCTTGCACACATATGAAAGAACATTGACATAAACATGTAAATACATTTTTTCACACAGAATCCATAAGACACAAAAGATAAAAACCATATATAACATCATAAAATAACCAGAGTACATAGATGGATGCAAGTGCCTCAAAAATGGGTAGTAACGAGTCATCGGGCTTATGCCCTCAAAAAATATATACAAGTAGGTTCTCATGGCACATAAAAATTCTAAGTAGGTTCAGGGCCTATGGGTCCTGTTATAATCATCCATAGCACGGGCCAAATGCCTAAAAAATTGGACCCATGTTCGAGGTGCCCCCACTACATGAGGCTGCATGGATGGCGGCAGGTCCTCTATCTTTGCCATCGGGACTGTGCGAGTGAGCGCAGTGAAGTTTTTCTCAACTCGTCTAAGGACCCTCTCGACCTCTCCAGCTGGGAGGTTCCCTGCTACTGTTGCTCCCCCATAGGCGACAGCCGTGGCCTCTGGCCGTGGATGATTCTTGTTCCATGCATAATCGGCAGGTCGCATGGGTCCCACATCTGCATGAAACAAATGTTTATCTGTCAAATACTCTGGCATATAAAAAATGATATATATAACAAAAATGACATAAAAATTACATATGCAAACAAAAAAACTACAAAGGTGGAGACTTACCCATCTCCCCTCGCTCCTCACCAGGAGGCACGGGTATCTCAAGATCTCTAGAAAAACCTATCCCTGCATATGGGCAGTCCTCAATCATAGGGATTTTTCATGATAGCCATGCAAAGAAATCAACGTCAAAGGACTCAATGGTCCTTCCACCACCCTGTCGCGATAGTAATACTTTCCATCTACACACTGCAGGGAATGAGGCCTGATGCCCTCGTACTACAACTCGAGGACTAAAACTCAGAACTCTTTCAAAAAAGAATGAACACAAGATGGTCCTGAACCTGAAGTTCCTCTGTGTCCATTGTCAACAATCTGTCAATTTCCTCTTCATGCACTCGAGCAGTATGGTACTCCAGTCAAAAATTTGTGCATTCAAGCACTGGATGGCATAGTTCATTTGTGTGCGAGATGCTTGATGCAAGGCTACTGAGCCGGTAATCCACCCAATCAGTAACAATATAGTCTACAGTGCTAAGCTAGTAATCTTACTAATAGGTACCTAGGAACCCACATGGTCAGTCCCAACCTCACAATGCTCGGCTATCAGTTCTGAGATCTTGCTCGGTCCCGCAGGAAACGTCCAGAAGTTGACTGGTTCCCCTCTCCTTGAGAGGCCAGTTAGAAAGTAGATATCCTCAGTGGTGGGCACCCGTGATTGACCCTCTAGCATAAAAGCCTCTGCATCAGGGTGCCAGTAGTCAATCAAGGCATTCAGTAGCCTTGGTTGTGCGTGCATAAATGGACATAGAAAGAATTTTAGTAAACCGCATTGCATTAACACGGCCACGACATTTGGATCTGCTGCAACCAACTCACTGATGGCCTCATGCTCCCTTTCCCTCCACTGGACATACATCCTGCCAACACAACAAGGTGAAAGAGGGTCAGTACTTGCTTTTGGTTTGATTTTCACTACAAAAGGGGGGTACACGCAAGCTATATAGGTGACAGTCGCGTGTACACGCGGGCAGACTTTACTCTGCCCAAATGTACATGCGACCTGTCCAGAGACAACCCACGTATACCTAGGGCCTACCTTTTTAAGGTCGACGCCCACCCAAAAAACAAACTAAAAGATGAAATTGAAGTATTGAATAACTAGATAAGAGAGTTTGTACTTACTTGGCCCAAGTAGAAGTTCGTTTCGTCCATTGTAGCTCTCGGAATCACTGTTTTTGGAAAAGGGGGTATTTTGGCTCCAGAGTCAATTTCCAAATTAGTAATGGTGATAATTATCTACCAACTTCTATTTATAGACTTTTTGGTCTCTTTTTGTCACTTTTTGGGCCTCCCTTATCAGTTTCTTTATACCAAAAACCATTTAGAGTGATTCAGGAGTTCTATGGGAGGGATTTGATCGGGTATTGGGACATTCTTTTGAGTTTTGAGAAAATATTGATGGTCCATAAAAAAATTCAAAAATCAACTTGAGCATATAGGTTAGGTTACCATCCTGACTTTTGCGCCTCGTTGTCTTTTTCCTCTGCCATAGGATCGATCCCATCAAGTTGTGACACGGAACCATCATATTTTCTTTAGAAGTGTCACAACTTGGTGGTAGACCTTACCAGAACATGGATGCCCTAGGTAGGTCCTGGTTGCATTATGGTGTCCATGCCGTTTCTAAAAACACTGTAGGCTCGGGAGTCCATGTAGTCTTTCCTGAATATGAGTTTGAGCCTCATTTGCATGATTCTTTTTCTCTCTTTGTCTCACCCTCAGGACTCCCAAAAATAATGGGTCTCTTTTTAAGCCCTTTTCAGACCCTCTAGAAATGAAAAGATTGTCGAGCGATCTTGTGGCCTTTCACATTCGTTAAACTGAAATTTGAAGTCACGTCTGTCTGGCGGTAGTTTGCCCCTTTTTCGGTCCGGACGGTCAACTGTACGAACAAAGGTATACTCTATCAAATTCCCATTCTTTAGAAGAGTACTCTCAGGTATAATTTTATTCCTTTTTCGGGCTTGAGGGACTAAATTTACGAAAAAGAAACCCCCACAGAGTCTATAGTTAANNNCTTTTCAGACTCCCTAAAATTGAAAAGATCGTCGAGTGACCTTATTCTTTCACACTCGTTAAATTGGTCCAGAAGAATATTCCTGACGGAGTCCATAGTTAAGCTTTTTTCAGACTCCTTAAAAGTGAAAAAATGGCCGAGTGATCTTGTCCTTGTCACACTCATTAAAATGGTTTTGAATTGACGTCTAATCGGTTCTAGTTTACCCCTTTTTCGAACCGACTAGACTATTGTCGAAAAAGGTACCCCAGCGAAGTCTCCTTTTATAATTTTTCAGACTCTCTAAAAATGAAAAATCACCGATCTTACCTTCTCTGGGCTCGTTAAAATTACATCGAAGGACGTTACCATTGTGTGTTCTATCAACCGAATTTTCATACCTTATCCACCAGCCTTGTGACAGTTTGCTTCTGCATCTTAACACCTTTGGCCGCTGGAGGATTTTTCCCGAGTATCATTTCACCAAAACATCAGTCTTGTCCTTGTGCCTTGAGCTTGTATGTTTGCAGTACTCGTTCCTCCATTGTAACGTAATATTCCTTTATTCTTTTTCCAAAATTATCAAAAAGAACAAAAAAATCAAATATACCCCAAATAGAGGATGGGAAAAGTATTTTCTTTATTGGTAGCATAATGAGTCGCCCTTGGATAAAGCACATCCGTCCATTTTTTCATCAAACTATGGGATGTAGTATGACCTTAGGAAGCTTTTCTCGCTATATAGAGTTGTGTCCTCCACCGTTTGGTTATTCCTCCAAACATATGGAGAGTTTGCATTGCCTCCTGCTTCGTAGACTTATGATTACCATATATGTTGCCTGAGTCTCATCACTTGTCGTGCTATTTTCCAAGGGAATTTTGTCACTAATCCTGAGTCGGCCCCTCTGCAATATGTCTCTTGTCTGCATACCCGGCCATCCTGAACATCCAATCAAGTCCTTGTTCAAAATCACTGAAGCCTTCAGTCCGATCATCAAGATTATCAAGTCCATGACTGACGAGCTGTCGAAGACCTCTGGGTAGTGCATTTGTACACTCATATTACACTCCTACCCGAGTTTTAGAAGATTTTGAAGTTGTTTCTCAATATCTGAAGTCTAGCCATCAAGCCGAATCAACTTCTGGAAGATGGATACTCTATATGTATATCTTTCTGATTTCAAGATGTAGCTTCGCTGTGTATTATTTGTGGCTACTCTTTATAGTTATTTGACATGGATCTACAATGTATTTGATTGGTATCCATGGTTCTATTTTATCGCGAGCATGGGTATGCCCGCCTCGGTGAGACATTTGTTATTTTGCAGACGACACCTCCTGGTTTCTGATCCTTGGGCTCAATCGTTCGTCACATCAGTAAAGATTAGTAATGTATTTCAACCATCAGATGCTCTTTTGACCTCACACATTAGGGGACATCTGTTATAACCCTAAATTGCACCACACATGCTTACCTGGCATCAGGCCAACTCACATCCCTTCTTTGCCAAAACTCTGCTGAACAACTCTTTGAAAATTCTCTTGTGTAAAGGCCCACACGCCCTAACCCATTACTGCACGTGTGTACACGCTAGCTGAATCACAACATCCCGCGTGTACCTACCAAAGCACGAAAAAAGGAAAGTTGTCGACGGAACAAAAATCTATGGGTTAGTTAACTGAAACTCCTGACCATGCATGGCCAAGGGTTCATCCAAAACCATAGCTCCTTCTAGCCTCTAAAAGAAGGGGTAGGGGTACCATTTGGAGGAGGAAAAAATATAGCAAAGAAACTCTGCCCATTTACGTAATCCATTGTCCCAACCCTTTAGCCTTTCCTCATGCCAAAGGAGATTTAACGCAAAGCAGTTGAAGGACAAAAGAAGAGGAGCCCAGGATCAGGTTCAAGGAGAGGTGGCCGGTCTCATCTTTTTGTAAGTTGATTCACTTTACGTAATAAAAAGAATGCTTTTCCCGTCCCAATTCATGAGTTGTCTATGATTCGATTGGTTTATGTTTTATTTCTAACCCTTGAGTATAGAAGTAGCATGCATGCATAGTTGTTGTTTGTCTTGAGTGCAGGTCATCTTTGGAAGGAGCAGCGCAAACAAGTAATCAAGCACAACATACGATCTACATCGAATGCCGGTAATAAGGTAGGTGGTCCTTTTCCATGCATTTATTGAGAAAAAGGGGTTTAAATCTTGGGATGTAGGTAAAAAAGTAGTTTCTATTCGGTCAAATCTGCATGCAAAGTCAGACCGTAATTTTCTAGTCCATAGGGTGTTTTTCCCAACAACACCAGTTATGGAAGATGCAAATGGAAGATTATTTATATAAGAAGGATCTATTCCTACCATTGGGTGGAATAGAAAAGAAGATGACTACCATGAAGGATGAAGAATGGGAGGTTCTTGACAGAAAGGCACTAGGAACAATAAGGTGTCCAAAGAAAAGACAACGAATGAGATGATGGACGCATTGTCTAAACTATATGAAAAACCCTTAGCGTCCAATAAGGAATTTCTAATGAAGAGATTATTTCATATGAAGATGTCAGAAGGTGGGTCTGTTGCATATCATTTAAATGAATTTAATACAGTTACTAATTGGCTAATTTCTATAAAAGTGGACTTTGATGATGAGGTCAAGGCTCTTCTAATCTTGTGCTCATTGCCAAAAAGTTGGAATGACTTGGTCATGGTTGTAAGTAACTCTATTTCTGGTTCAAGAACTTTAAAATTTGATGATATTGTTGGTGTTATCTTTAGTGAGGAAATGCAATGGAAAAGAATAGGTGAGACATCAGGTAATGCATTAAACATGGAGAACAGGGGAAGACAAATGGATAGAGGAAAGGGCTCAGGGAACCACGAGAATTCTAGGAAGGGAATATCCAAATCCAGACTGGGAAAGATAGAGTGATGGAATTTTTTTAAGAAAAGACATGTGAATAAATACTGCATAGCCCCAAAGAAACAAAGAGATGGACATTAGGAGAAAAATCAGAAATCAAATGTAACAGGTGATGTGTTACAAGATGCTTTGATTCTTTCTGTAGATAATGTTTTTGAGTGTTGGGTAGTATATTCAGGGGCTTCATTTCATGCCACACCCCATATGAAACATTTTCTAGACTATGTTCAAGGTGATTTTGGACAGGTTCATTTGGGTGATGACGCACCATGAAAAATTGTTGGGATGGGAAAGGTAAAAATAAAGCAAGGGAATGGAAACCAATGATTGTTGAAAGAGGTAAGACATGTTCCAGATCTAAGGAAAAATATAATTTGAACAAGGCAGTTGGAAAGTGAAGGTTGTATATCCATATTTACGGATAAGGTGTGGAAGGTCACCAAAGGATAACAGGTGATAGCAAAAGGAGAGAAGGTAGGTACATTGTATTTATGTACTAGTAATACCGACTCTTCTATCTGTTTAGATTCTATAGGAGTGGATACAACAATGTGGAATCATAGGCTTGAACACATGAGTGAGAAGGGGATGTAGATACTTCACAAAAGAAATTTCTTTTCCAGATCTTAAACAAATTGATTTGGATTTCTGTGAGCATTGTGTTTATGGAAAACATAAGAGAGTCAGATTTCTCGGAGTTGGAAAAGAAAAGAAGAGTGAAAGGTTAGAACTTGTGCATACAGATGTATGGGGACCAACTCAGGTATCATCTCTTGGCGGCTATCGTTATTATGTTACTTTTATTGATGATGCAACTAGAAAAACTTGGGTTTATTCCATTCGAGAAAAATATGATGTTTTTGATACTATTAAGAAATGACAATATTTGGTTGAGAATGAGACAGGAAAAAGGTTAATGTGTCTCACATCAGACAATGGAGGTGAATATTGCAGCAAGGAGTTTGATGATTACTGTTCACGCCATGGGATTCGTGGAGAGAAGATAGTTTCAGGAATACCACAAGAAAATGGTGTGTCAGAATATATGAACAGGACAATCATGGAGCGTGCAAGGAGTATGATATTGCATGTTGGTTTGCCCTTACATTTTTGGGCAGATGTTGTAGATATTGTTGTTGAATTAATAAATAGAGGACCTTCAAGATATTTGGATGGTGTAATTCTAGAGGAGGCATGGACAGGTAAAAAGGTAAACTATTATTTTTTGAAGACTTTCGGTTGTGAAATATTTGTCCATATTGATAAAGAAAATAGAAAAAATATTGAGGGAAAATCCAAGAAGTGTACCTTTATTGGATACAATTTTAATGATTTTGGTTCTCACTTATGGGATTATGATAATCAAAAAATCATTAGGAGTATAGATGTCATATTCAATGAGAAGGTCATGTACAAAGATCAGTTGCAGGGAAAGAAATAGGAAAAAGAAAAAACATAATACACAGTGCTTGATGAGATCATTGAAAAAGAAATTCCAAAGGTACTAGAAAATCAAAATGTACAACAACAGGAACAACAGGTACCTCAAACTCCTGCAAGTGTTGTTAGAATATCTACTAGGTTAACTAGACCCCCTGAACGATACTCTCCTTCATTGTACTATTTATTGTTGATTGATTCTGGTGAACCAGAATGTTATGAAGAGGCAATGTAGGTAGACACTAAAAAGAAGTGGGAGAAAGGCATTAAATAGGAAATGGATTCCTTGGTAAATAACCATACTTGGGATTTGGTTCATTTTCATGTAGGAAAAATAACATTGTAGAATAAATGGGTTTATAAGTTGAAGGAAGAAGATGGAGGTAAAAAGAGGTACAAGACTAGACTTGTTGTAAAGGGGTTTGCACAAAATAAAGGCATAGATTTTGATTTGCTCCTATTGTTAAAATGACTTCAATTAGGACTATTTTAAGTCTTGTGGCAATATAATATTTGCATCTTGAACAGTTAGATGTAAAAACAACTTTTCTCCATGGGGATTTGGAGGAAGAGATTTATATGCAACAACCACAGGGGTATAAGGTAAAAGGTAAGGATAATTTGGTATGTAGGTTGAAGAAGAGCTTGTATGGCCTAAAGAAAGCTCCAAGGTAGTGATATTTGAAGTTTGACAGGTTTATGATAGAACAAGGTTATAGTAGATGTCACTCTAACCACTTTGTTTATTTTAAAAAGATAGAAAATGGAAGCTATATTATCTTGCTATTGTATGTAGATGACATGCTTGTTGCAGGGTCTAATATGTGGGGTATAATGTTCTCAAGAAGAAATTAGTTAATTCATTTGCGATGAAGGATTTGGGTGTTGCAAAGAAAATTGTTGGTATGAGAATAAAATGAGATAGGAAAAATTGCAATTTGCAATTGTCTAAGGGTGAGTATATAGAGAAGGTGTTGGAGAGGTTTAGAATGTAGAATGCAAAACTAGTTAGTATGCCTTTGGCCAACCATTTCAAATTAACCAAAGAAATGTGTCCCAAGACATAGGAGCAGATATAATACATGTCGAGGTTCCCTTATTTATTAGGAGTTGGTATATTGATGTATGCGATGGTTTTCACAAGACCATATATTGCACATGCAGTGGGAGTTGTGAGTAGGTATATGAACAATCCATGTAAAGAACATTGGAAGGAAGTAAAGTGGATTCTCGTGTATTTGAAAGGTACTGCTACTCATGCATTATGTTTTGGAGGTTGAGACATTGTTCTACAGGGATATGTTGATTCGGATATGGCAAGTGATAAATATAGTAGGAGGAGCACCACAGGGTATGTTTTTACTGTAGGTGGAACAACAGTAAGTTGGATTTTGAAATTTCAAAAGGGTGTTTCACTTTCAACAATAGAGGAAGAGTATGTTGTTGATATAGAGGCTAGTAAAGAGATGATTTGGTTATAGAGGTTTATGGAGGAATTGGGAAAGAAGCAAGAGAATAGCAGGTTGTACTACGACAACAAGCGTGTAATTCATATTGTAAATAAATTGGCCTTCCATTCGAAGAATAAGAATACACAACTCAAGTACCATTTCATATGATCTGTTTTGGAAGATGGACATTTGAAGTTGGAAAAGATACAAACTAGACAAAATCTTGTAGACATGTTAACAAAGGGAGTAACCAGGGAGAAACTGAGTTCCTGCTAAGTTTCAGTTGGTCTTCAAGCATGAAGGTGAAGATGAGAAATTTTCCAGTTCCAAAGTGGAGTATAGTCCAGTGGGTACAACAACAATGGAGTTGTTCTGATCAGTCTCCAAGTGGGTGATTGTTGTTTATGGAGCTTGATTATCTTCATGTTTCATAGGTATTTGTTTTCAGCCATGTTTATACCTCATGATGAATGTACACCCTGAAATAATGTACACCCCTCCATGTGGAGGGGTTGCAAGGGGGATTTCCCCCCTGTGGGGTCCGGGGGCAAGCGGGCCCCTGGTGGGGGTTCAGGAGCAAAGCCCCCAAAGGAAAAATTTCCTTGTAAATGTATATTGTAATTTCATAGTAAATCTGAAACGTTCATTATAAGGTCATAGATTTGATAGTAGAAGTTATGTTAGGGTTTTTATCCCTATAAGGAAACCCTCTTTTCCTGAGGGAAATATATTTTGGATATGCATCATTGCGAAAATTGTATTATGAGAGAAAGAAGAGGAAGTTACAACGGGTGTGTTGTAGGTTGTATCCCTTCATTTGTTTGATAATAAAAAGGAAGGATATAGAAATTTCTCTAGTGGGCATAGCCCACACTGGGTGAACCACATATATCTGTGTCTCTATTGCATTGTGTATCTTCTGTGTTTTATTTCCCATTTTTTATTTTATTTTATTTCTCCACGATCTTGTTTTTATAACAAAGGTGTGCACCCAGCTCAACCTTCCCATCACACCATCAACCGAACATTTTTCGTAAGTTTGATACATAGCTTGCATTGAACAAATTTGATACACTAAATCACTCACCAATTCTATGAAAGTTCCCACCGAATCGACTTCTCAACTGCACCCTATCCACTTTCACCACTGTAGTAGTAGAGTGTACTTCAATATTTGATACCATCTGTCACAACCCCACAATATTCCTTACGATTGTGAATCTCTTGAAGGTGTGTAGCACTGCGACATTTCTCACATGGATTCTTGGAAACACAAAGTATACTTCATCCAGAATACACCTCTTCACTTAGAGCATACCCATACTCCATTTTAGGTTATCGACGATTCACACTCCTACTCTAGTGCAACTCTTGTATAATTAGACATTCGTTAACAACTTTAACACTTAGTCATATTTAATCATAAATCCATGAACATGAGAAGTCAAGAGAACAATATATATATATATATATATATATATATATATATATATATATATATATATATATATATATATATATATATATATATATATAAAAGAGAAACATAGATATAGTGAGAGAGACACAAATTGTGCCTAACACCTGGCTAAGTCTTTTTTATTGTAGAATAGTTACAATATGAGCACTACCAACTCAGTGTACAATGTCGACAGAGTCACACAACTCGCCTCAGCTCAATAAGACACTCATGAAGAGATATGTCACACCAATATTCTTTGTTTCAACTATCTCCGCAACCTCCTATGGTGCACCTCAAACGTTCCCACAACCACATACTTTTTTTCTCTTTATTTCCGTAGACTTCATAGATTTTGGTTCTGCCTCACATAGGCCTCCAACAGACCTCGATTTCAAGAGTTCCCTAAAATCGAACCAAGAGAAGCTCGTCCAACTCTATCCAACAAATCCACGCCAAGGCAACACCATCCCTACTAACTAGAGAAACTTGGATCCTTGAGGGATCTCTCCCTCTTCATCTACCTCATAATCGTAGAGCTCTTCTTTGTCTTCCTTGCCTTCCAAATTTTCCTTTCTTGGTTGTGCGCTCTTTTTATCTTATAGTGAATCCAAAGGTCACCATCACGAACCATCACGTCCTTTTGGGTGTTGTACCCCTCCTTGAACCCATGTCCAATTGAATCATAATTCCCCTTCATGAACCAAGTCTCCCAAGTGAATCATCACACCCCCTCATGGGCCCTGTCACCCAAACAAACCATCACGCCCCTTCGCAAAGTCGATCACCCAAACGAATCCATGAACTTGTCAACCATCGTACCCCTTGGAACTGACACACCCAACCTTGATGTGCCCCTCATGCTGACACACCCCGATCTCTTGATTGTTTCATACTTCGGCAATCCCCTTGGCACATTCGCATGTCGAAGGTGTCCACTTGGCTAGCTTGGGTGTTGGAGCAACCCCAAGTTCCATCTCCTTGAGGACGTGGGAGAAGTTCTTCACACCCATCTAGCTGAAGACCTTACATCAATAAAAAAATATATTTATACAAAAACCAATCAACCATTAAAAAAATTTCAAAAAAATCTCAATACTCTTGAAGCGCATAGTCTAAACGCTTTTCATTTTTGTCGGCCACTATCTTTGGAATCTGAAAAATCAATTATTGGTGAAATCATAATTTTACATTGTTTAAATTGCATTTTTGAGTGCATAAATCAATTCAACACCCTAAAAAACCACCAAAGAACCCTGAACATGTAATCTCAACCACCGAAATTTGCAATTCCATCCATCCTTTTGAATTTTCATCTAGATTTTGGACAAAACTTATTAGAAAAAGTGGTCGCGAAAAGGTAAAAATGTAGAATGTTTAGACTACGTCCACTTGAATTCGTTTGGAAAAAAACATATGATAAAATATCATATTCTTACCTCTCGGTGAGAGTGGTGATGTTTCCGTCCTCCCATGTAGTAGCTCATCAACCATACCTCGACGCATCTTGTCGACCTCCATCTCAAAATCTTCCAATTTCTCTCAATATTCTCTACCCGACTCAGGTGCATGAGCATTGCTCACTTGGTCATGTTCTCACTTCCTAGTGAAATTCACACCATTAATTTTAGGATTTTAGAGGTAGTACATATATTATTATCGAGTAGGATATATAGTGATCGATCACAAGTGAAACTAGATTGACTTTAGATCAATTTTTTTAATATATATATATATATATA
>JZKD02S1953049.1:1032610-1066730 GCA_000966675.3 Picea glauca
TAAAAAAAATGGATATTTTTGAAATTTTGAAATTCGATATTTCTAATTTTTTATTGGTGGAGAATTTTGATTTGGAAAATATTCCCTGGTTTGACAAGAATTTGTCAGAAAAATAAATTAAATTAAAATATATAACATTGTAATTTTTTTTATAATGCCACATAATGCATTCTTAATAGTTTTGTATTCCTTCTTATAGTTCCATATTTCCATCTGATCACACCACCTTAACTTCACTGATTAATGAAGGTATTCTCATAATACCTGTATTTTCTATGTTGTTTGGATCACATTTATTGTCGCTTCACTATACACACAGGGACAAACAATGGAATAAATTATGGTGGCCAATATCCAACCTGCTACGTAGCATAGAATGTTGGAGGGGGGGGTGGGGGGGGAGGGTGGTGTGGGGTGTATATGTCATTGGATTTGAATTTTTTTCAAATCCGATGGCCTATACACCACCTCCCATAGCATTCAATGTTGCATAGTAGGGTGGATATTGTTTACCATAAATTATAATAGAAATTTGGCATTGGTGCATGAGAAATACTTTACTTTTTAAAGTGTGAAGAAGAGTTCCATTTAGTCATTTGTTCGTGGATATGAAATGATATCTGAAAATTAAAGAAACCTTTAAAACTTTGTACTGACTAATTATTGATTGCAATGAATAGATAGGTAGTGGGTCATTTTGCCTCCACTTTTTTGCCCCTCTATATGGCATAAAGCGTATTAAAATCACTATCTACAATAAATTTATGTGAACTAGGCTTCACTTTCCCTTATGGTAATTCTTCCTGGCAATAGAAAAGTGTCCTCTTTCCTTGGTTTTTCCTTTTAGAAATAAGAGAGTGGCCTCTTTTTGTGGTATTTACTTGATGTTGTTTTTGAACTAATCAATCAATTTTGAACGCTATAATATTTATTCATTTTGGTTTTTTGCAGGCTAGTGGGTATCTCTCTCAGTTATTGTTTTAATGCATAAATTCCCAATAAATCTCATGTTCTTCATGTATACAATACTTATGGATACCACAGTAGTTGTCACTACCATCAAGGGTTTGGGATCATCACAATATTGGGTTTAAAAATCCCATGGAAAAGGAAGAAGCTCCCAACAAGTAAAGGTGAGTGAATTTACAATTATTTTCTTTGGGGGTTTGCAGGGGTTATATATATAATTATTTTTTCCAAATGTTGTTTGGGTTCATCCTCTATAGATTGAATTTCCTTCTCAAAATATTATTCTGCCATTTCAACTTGTAAGACTTCATTGTACTATGTTAATGAACACTTCCCTTTAGCTTCCCATTTTCTAGTCGTTACAGTGTTTGTTGATGCAATGTTCTCTTTATAAAATTTGGTAAGAGCTCCAAGTTACCTTTTTGAATCATTTTTAGGCCATTGAACTTGTTTGAGCTGAATTCTAAAATCATCTCAAAACTAGGTTGTATGAGCACTCTATTTCAAGTTATCTATGGGATTTTTGTTGAAAATTGGTGTTCTCTATTATACATTGTGTTTTTCGAATTATTTTTTATTTGGGTTTGGATATATCAGTTTGTTGGAGCTTTATCTAAGTTAGGTTTGGATATTTCAACTTGTTGGAGCATTATTTGAGTTGGGTTTGGATTGTTTAGTGAAATGAAAATTTATTTGAGGTGGGTTTGGATTATTTATCATCTTGGAGTTTTATTTTAGTGGATTTATAGTAGCTGCATTGCATGTGCAAATGCTTTTGAATCTTTCTTTTTGCTATTTTGGGAATGTTAAGACTTTGATTTGGATTTAGTTTGATTTAGTTTTCGCATTTTTCTAGTTTTCCTTGGATAGTAGTTTCTTCTATTTACTGTGTTTTGGTTTGGGTATAGTAATTGGGTTTCATTCTCATTGGTTTTATTTCTACATTTTTCTTATTCTTGAATGTTATCTCGATATACATAATTGATGGCTAAATAAATATGTGGTGTTGTGAAAGTAACTACTTTATTTCTGCATTTCATTGTTTCGTGAATGTTTTATTGATTTTCAAAATCAATGACCGAATAAATGTGTCAGTTTTTAAAAGTAATTGTTTCTTTGTTGGGTCTACTATTTTGGTTTAGGATTGTTCAGATGTTTGGAGGAGCATTGTGCAACTAGTTTTCCTCCATCATTTTCATACCATGTTATTTGTTTGTAACTGAATGGTAATTTTTTCTATATCTACAAATTTTTAGCTACATTGTTTATTCTGTATCAAATTTTATATTATGTTTAGAATCAACGGTCGATTAAAAAAAAAGAGGATACAATTTTTTCAAATAAAGGAGAACTTTTGCGGCTCTTCAAAATAGGGTTTCACTCTGATGCTTGCAAGATCGATACCCAGTAGCATTCTTTCTTTACTTTTGATGAATTAATTCACGACAAAAAATATGAAATAATCCATGGCGACACCTGAAGGGGGGGTGCAAACCCCCTACTACTATGATGCGACTATGACAAAGACAAGGGGAGGAATAACTTGGCCGCCATTTGAGCTCCCGCCTCACCTCAGACCCATGACCTCTTTTGATGGTTGAAATAAAAGGAAAAAACATGGATATGAACCTCGATTCCTCCCATTCGAAAGCGGCTCGGATCTAGGAGCCAGGGAAATGTATTCCACAAGCATTGATGACCCCATGATACATAGTTATCACTGTCTGGGTTAGAGAGAATACACAGTATATGAGGGATCATGCCTTGATTGATAAATTTCTTGGACTATCGCCATCTAAGAAGTACCAGATGAAATGGATTCACCATTGGTGGAAACCAAAAGGCCACTACGAGCTTCAACTGGGATCAAAGGGATTCTTCACAGAATTAGTTTTCAATCTTGAAGACAAAGAGAGAGTTTTTGATAGAGGGCCATATTTCTTCAACTCAACCACCTTATTCTTAAGATATTGGGCAGAGCGGTTCAACCCCATAAAGAAGGATTTCTCCCACACTCCAGTATGGATCCGTCTATATTCGCTCCCTCAAGAATTTTGGATGGAAGAAATATTAGAAGGGATCAGAAATACCCTAAGAATATACATCAAAGCCTCTAAGGAAACCAAACAAAGAATGTATACCTCTTATTCTAGAATATGTGTATATCTTAACATTTCCAAATTGCTACTAGGCTCAATAGAAATGGAATATCAGGATGAAGAATGGAGCTAGATAATTGATTATGAACACATCCCATTCAGATCTCACAAATGCCATGAGCATGGATACCTATTCAGGGAATTTCCTCTTAACAATTCATCCAAGCATGATCGAGGAAAGAACGAGAAGATGAAGGATGAATTCATGAAAACACCAACAAGACACATGCAAGGTATAAGGAAACAAGTGTCCACTCAAGCAAAAAACCCAAGCAACAACAAATCCTTTGAAATTCTTAATCAATTGTCGAATGATATTTAGGAAGCCCATGTCCCACAAGGAAATCAATTGGAAAAATATGAAACAAGTACTCTAGAAGGAACAATATTGGAAAAAAACAAATTCAAAGAAACAATCACACATGGTGTAGACAATCCACCCATTAAGGAGGGATGGGACATGGAAATATAATTGGACGAGTGAGAACTAGCAGGGGTAGACCTAGTTAACCTGGGAAAGGCGTATCAACGAAAGGAGTTGTACACCATACCTCTGGACCAGCTCAAAAAAGTACACAAGGTCTATTTGAACTCCACAACAGAAGAAACATCCAAGGCTATAAAAGGTACAAGTTAACTTTGATATTCCTGTATTTGAAGGACAGATAGATGCAGAAGCCCTAGAAAAATGGTTAACTCCACTATAAGGTTATTTCTCTGTTCACAATTTTTCTGACAAAGAAAATATCACCTTCACACTCCTTAAAGCTCTCCCTCATGTCAAACATTGGTGGGAAACTTACTATGAGAAAAGTTCCACAGAGGAGTCTGGAATATATGGGGCCAATCCCACTTGGGATTTTTTTGTTGATGCAGTAAAGGAACAATATTGCCTTGTTGGGAACTATGAGGACCAATACATGAGATGGACCACACTGCGGCAAGAGAGGGGCCAAGTAGTTCTGGAGTTCACCAAAACCTTCCATACCTTGCGCACCAAGTTGGGTATCAAGGACTCTGAGTGACATTTGTTTCTGAAATACCATGGGGCTCTACACAGATACATCCAAACTAAAATGGATTTTCTGGACATCTCATCACTCGGTGTTGCTTATCGATATGTTGTTAAAATTGAGTAGAAATTTAAGCACCAGAACAAACGGGAGTTCAAGTTTGCAAATATGCAACAACCAAAGTATGACAAAGACGACCCTAACAAACAGTTTCTCGAAAACCAGTCCAAGACACAGGAAAATAAGGTCGCAAGAAGACAAAGAAGGACACCAAAAAATGGTGCGAGTTCCACAAAAGCCACTAGCACAACACCGATGAATGTCACTCAAAATATTCATTAATGGTCGATATCAAAGACAAAGAGGCGAACCCTGATTCAGAATCCGATTCTGAAAATAATGGTAAAGGACAGATCATTGATGTGGACCCCACTGCTATTGTCACTACCACAACAATTCAACCAGAAGAACCAACAGTTCCTGAAGAGGTGGAGTTCCTTTTTCATTCACAGATGTGTGTGAAGTGGACCCCACTGCATTTTATTATTGATAGTGGAAGCCAGAAGAACCTCATCTCAACAGAGGTTGTCAAACAGTTGGGATTGTCGACAACACCACACCCGTAGCCATACAACATTGGGTGGCTTCTCCAAGGATGAGATCTCCGTGTCAGCCAATAGTGTCGATTATCATACGACATCCAACCCTTCAAGGATGTGGTATTATGTGATGTTGCCCCACTGGATGTCTATGATGTTCTCTTGGTCCAACCATATATGTGGAGACGCCATGTTGTTTATGAGTCTCAACCTCATAGTGTCATTGTTACTTTGGGGGGTCATCTCTACAGAATACCAGAGGTAGTTCTGACTACTGTTCCACCTAAAGAGTGTCACAAGGTAGTATCTCATACTGCAAAATTTAGCTTCTTCACAATCTGTTCAAAAGGAGAACAAAAGGACATTGCAACCACTACAACCTTGCCCCAAGCACCTTCTATCCAATAGAAGCAGGTTGAAAAGGTTGCATAAAATCACAAAGATCCCTCTGCACACCATCCTCTCATGTATCTAGACTTGTTGAATAGCCTCAACTTCAACAGGTTCGTGATAGACTTCCACAAACTGATCAACGCGATGTCTCCAACAAGACAACCAACTCACCAAGATATAGATTCAACAAACGCTTTTCCTTCTCCCCTAGGAACTTGAAAAAATGGAGGGAGGATTGATCCAGGTGGATATCAGTGGCCACCCACCTTTTCTGACTGGCTCAAAACAATTTTCTAGCAATTTTGGATATTTACTATTTTTAGTAGGTTTTAACTTCTGGGGCCATTTTGAGGGCCTAAATGAAGGTTTTTTGAGATCAAGGATCTCTATGATAACAAAAATCATGATTGATCACCCAAAATGAATATCCTCGACGATACCATTCCAACAAGCTATCATATGCCTAAAACGAAGATTGTATACAAAAGTTACGACCCCGGGAAGTTGATGTACTAACTTACCCAAACAGGGCCCACATGACTTTTGGTGCTTCATCCCCTAGGGTTGATTTTTGGGAAGTCTAGGGTTTTTGGAATTCCTGTTTATTGTAAAAAGGCCTTCAGAGCCTCATTGTACTCATATTGTTGTGAATGCGAGTAGCCATCTCATCTCTTCTCAGAGATAAGTTGCCACCATTCTAGTGAGTCTTTCACTCTGTATTTTTATAGTCTCTGTACATTTATTTCATTAATAGAAATCATGTATTAATGTATATCTGTGTTTATGGTTGCATATTTGATACATTCATGTTATATTATTAAATATCTGCGATATCTCTGTGCATTTATTTATTATATCTCTGCTCTCATTTCGTGCCGAAAATAATCTGGATCAGTGGTATCAGAGCAGGCTTCTCTTGATCGTTTTTTCAGTGCATGTACCCGATGAGGTTTGAGTATAGAAAGTTGGGTCTTGAGCTTATCTCTCTTGAATAAAACTACTCTCACACATTCAATAATCCCTTGATGGCGGAAGAAAAGAAAAATGATGGAGCAAACGATCCTATGAATCTGTTGCTTGAGCAAGCTCTCACGCGACAGAGGGAGGAAATGATGGAGAATTTTGCTCACATCCTTCAACACCTACCGATAGCATCAGGTGCATCTTAATAAAGTGGCCACTTTTGAGGCACCTCACCTTTCAAGGTACAATTTAACTTTGATATTCTTGTATTTGAAGGATAGATAGATGTAGAATCCCTAGAAAAATGGTTAACTCTGCTAGCAGGTTATTTCTTTGTTCACAATTTTTCCAACAAAGAAAATATCACCTTCACACTCCTTAAATCTCTCCCTCATGTCAAACATTGGTGAGAAACTTAATAGGAGAAAAGTTCCATAGAGGAGTCTGAAATATATGGGGCCGATCCCACTTGTGAATTTTTTGTGGATGCGGTAAAGGAACAGTATTACCTTGTTGGAAACTATGAGGACTAATACATGAGATGGACCACACTGTGGAAAGAGAGGGGCCAAGCAGTTATGGAGTTCACCAATACCTTCCATACCTTGCACACCAAGTTGGGTATCAAAGACTCTGAGCGACATTTGGTTCTGAAATACTGTGGGGCTCTACACAGATACATCTAGACAGAAATGGATTTTCTGGACATCTCATCTCTTGGTGCTACTTATCAATATGCTGTTAAAATTGGGAAAAAATTTAAGCACCAGAACAAATGGGAGTTCAGGTCTACAAATACGCAACAACCAAAGTATAACAAAGATGACCCTAACAAACAATTTTCCAAAAACTAGTCCAAGACACAGGAAAAGAAGGGCCACGGGAAGACAGAGAAGGACACCAGAAAATGGTGTGAGTTCCACAAAGGTCCTTGGCACAATATTTTTGAATGTCGCTCAAAATAGTCATAGTGGATGAGATCAAAGTCAAAGAGTGAACCCTGATTCAGAATCTGATTCTGAAAATAATGGTAAAGGATAGATCATTGACGTGGATGCCACTGCTATTTTCGCTCCAACAACAATTCAACCATAAGAACCAACAGATCCTGAAGAGGGGGAGCACCTTTTTCATTCACAGATGTGGGTGAAGGGGACCCCACTGCATTTTATTGTTGATAGCAGAAGCCATAAGAACCTCATCTTAGTAGAGGTCGTCAAATAGTTGGGATTTTCGACAACACCACACCCGCAACCATACAACATTGGGTGGCTTTGCCAAGGACGAGATCTCCATGTCAGCCAACAGTGTCGATTATCATACAACACTCAACCCTTCAAGGATGAGATATTACATGATGTTTCCCCACCATATGTCTGTGATGTGCTCTTTGTCCAACCATATATGTGGAGACGCCATGTTGTTTATGAGTCTCGACCCCGTAGTGTCATTGTTACTTTGGGGGGTCATCTCTACAAAATACCAGAGGTAGTTTCGACTATTGCTCCACCTAAAAAGTGTCGCAAGGTAGTATCTCATACTGCAAAATTCAACTTCTTCACAATCTGTTCAAAAGGAGAACAAAAGGACACTGCAACCACTATAGCCTTCCCCCAACACCTTCTATCCAACATAAGCGGTTCGACAAGGTTGCAGCAAAGCGCAACGATTCCTTCTGCACACCATCCTCTCATGTATCTCAACCCATTGAACAACCTCAACCTCAACAGGTTCGTGATAGACTTCCACAAATTGAGGAGCGTGAGGTCTCCAGCAAGACAAGAAGCTCACCAAGATGCAGATTCAACAAATGTTTTTCCTTGTCCCCCGATAACTCAATGCAATGAAGACCATTTCTTCCTAAGGAGGGAGGATTGATCCAGGTGGATATCAGTGGCCACCGACCTTTTTTGACTAGCTCAAAACACTTTTCTGGCAAATTTACTATTTTTAGTAGGTTTTAACTTTCAGGGCCATTTTGAGGGCCTAAATGAAGGTTTTTTGAGATCGAGGTTCTCAATGATAGAAAAAGGCATGATTGAGCCCCCAAAATGAATCTCCTAGATGATACCTTTCTAGCAAGCTATCATACGCCTAAAACGAAGATCATATGCAAAAGTTACGACCCCGGGAAGTTGATGTACCAACTTACCCAAACGAGGCCCAGATGACTTTTGGTGCTTCATCTCCAAGGGTTTGGTTTTTGGATGTCTAGGGTTTTTGGAATTCCTGTTTATTGTAAAAATAACTTCAGAGCCTCATTGTACTCATCTTCTTGCGAATGCGAGTAGCCGTCACATCTCTTCTCAGAGATAAGCTGCCACCATTCTAGCGAGTCTTTCTGTTAGTGACATTTCTTGTAAGAGGGGATAAAATGCGAAGGAACGGGTAACAAACCACTTACCCTAAGTTCGGGATGCAAAATGTGCCTGTGGTTAAGCGGCAAGCAAATCTGGACGGCAAGGATCTATGCGCCCGGATCAACGACGCACATCGAATTCCAGAGCCCCCCCGTCTTTCTACCTTTAAGCGGAGGGGGGGGGGGTCTGGAATCGAGGGCACACCTCTCAGACGGCTACGATCAGAGCACCCAGATCAACGACGCACATGCATTCCAAACCCCCCTTTGCTCTCGAATTTTAATCAATGTGGGGCCTTCCCCCATCGTGTCACCTCTCGATCCGCCGCTCCCCTGGAGCCTATATTCCACTTCACTTCATAGCATGGCCCTTCCGCAGTCCATCATCCTCCTTCCAGCTGCCATGTGTCCTCCTCTCTCCACATCACCTGTCCATGCATCCTCGTGGCACACCTTTTCCTTTTTCTCATTTTCGCCTGACACCTCATGCTAGGTGTTCTTCGTCTCCTAACTCGCTACTCCTCCACCTTCAGTCCCGCCGCCGTATGACTTCCCCATCATCTCCGTACGACATTGTGCCTCGTCATAAGAGCACTTCAGCCCTCCCCCTCCGGCTATGTATGGCCGTCTTTACTCCTAATCCACTCGAGCCCCGCGCTCTGTGTCTCCTCTGCCCATCCACCACTCCCATTATGCACCCAGCCTTCATGCTAGCCTCCACGTCTATTCATCAAGTCGTTCAGCTAATCCAAATGGTAGTTCGAGGGGCCCTCCACATCCCAAAGGTGCAGAGTGGGTTGGACCGTTCCTAATCCCAAGGAAGTAGTTATTGCGGCAGTTGGTGGTGGTTAGACATCGTCTCTGCCATAAAGGGAAAGTTCAGAGATGAATTAAAAGCACGTCAGTTCACCCACAGGACTGTAAGGAGTTTGATTGCGTCTTCCATAGGTGCACGATCATTCAGAGACTGCAGGTGCAGATTGTCAAAAGCCATGCAGACGCAATGTTTTTAATGCAACGTCTTGAGTTTGTTGCTATTGTTGTTTCGAGTATATGTAGGTGTTTTCGCCATTTTTGTAGGTATCGATGGTAGAGAAAAGCTCCCGACTGTAAAGTTTTAACAGTCGTTCTAGTTCCTTGGTTATGCATCTGTATGTGAGATTTCTTGTTTTATGACAAATAGTCCCTCTCACTCCATCTAAGTTTTCATCTTATACTAAGAGAGTTCGTGATCGACTGATTCGCACGAATTATTGCAATTTTGTTATGGTAAAGGATTTATTGTTGCATTATTGTATTCTCTGGTTTTGTGTGCTTGAATGTAAGAAGATCTTATGCTTAAGTGCTTCATCCTACAGTCTGTTAGAAACCTGTTGTTTATAACAGACCCTTGCACTCCTCTTATATAGGTCTTCCCCCTACTCACCCTTATTACAACTCACTGTTTGAAGTTTATCTAAGACCTCACTTGCCCATGCATGCCTGGACTAGTTTCAGAGTTGGAACAATATTGTTTTGAGTTAACTTCCATTCGATCACTTGTTTTATAAACAAATCGTGACATAAACTGATGGGCGTCGGGCTCTTCTCCTGTTGCAATCTAGGAGTGACTTCTGTTGCCAACATTTCTAGCATCGTTGCCGGGGACGAAGTTGAAAATTTTCCCTGGGATTGAACGACATTGAGCCTCTGATTTTGAAGGTGCATTAGGTATCAGAGCCTTTGAAGATTGCTACTGTGCACCTGGCAACTCCATTGTGACGACTCCACTATGGTGAACCCACCGTGTCAATTGTGGATTTCAGAGGCAGACACACACGGTCCCATCCACAGCTGCCTCTAGCTACACCTGAAACTGATCGGGAGGTGGTCCTTGGAAAAGGAAAGGCCTCTAAAGGAGAAGCTATCACCGCTGAACCAGGTAATCCGCCATCTCCTTCTGTAAGAACTCCATTTTCTCCTCCTCAGTCTCCTAGCAGACTGCATTCTGAATTTTCCCGTTTCCTGAATTTTGGGAGTGTTTTTGTTGAGGTTTCCCCCCTGGTTTGGGATTAGAGGGAGAAATCCTTGTCACTCCCATTTCTCCTGAAGCTGTACCTTTGCGTAGACCCAGGACCATAGAAGATTTCCCCACTCCTGGCTTTACCGCTCCTCCTCTTGTTACTGTTGTCGCTTCTGCGCAAAGGGAAACATCAGTCGACTTAAGCTCACTAGCCTTCTCCCTAAATACCCTATTGTTTCCCACTCACCTTAGAAGCTCATCCCCAATATCCCCTTTTCGAGCTCCTTCTCCTCCGAGTTCTCCTCCACAGAATATCCCTATGGTAGGAGAAAATCCCCCTATGACCAGAATGGAGGCCATTATAGCTGCTAGGTATGCTCCCCTCGTGCTACCGCAGCCTCTCAATGCCCTCCCAGTAGATGGTTACCTCAAACAGCTGCCCAAGTTTACAGGAGAGGGGGATATAACTGCATAAGAGCACCTAGAAGCCTTTTACAGTTTTACAGATGATAATGTTATCATGCATGCAGACGTATGGATGAGGATTTTTGTCCATAGCCTTCAAGGAGAGGCTAGAAAATGGTTCAAGGCCCTGCCTCTTGGATCTATTAATGGGATTGAAGCTTTGGATAGTGCCTTTTTGAGACAGTGGGGAGATAAAAAGGATTTCATGTATTACATGACAGAGTTTGGGTCGTTGAAGAGAAAAGAAGGAGAGTCTGTCTCCGACTTCTCCAAGAGATTTAATAAAATGTACAACAAAATCCCTGCTGAGATAAAACCCTCTGAAGCCTCTGCAAAGATCACTTATGCTAGCGCCTTTGATCCTGATTTCTGCCTCCTGTTGAGGGAAAGAGGAGCCACTACTCTGGCCCATATGCAGGATGCAGCCGTGGAGGTAGAATCTAACATATTGGTTGTTGACCGACTTAGGAACACTGCTGGTAGAAACATATCTAGGTAGAGGCCTGAAGCTTCCTCATCTAGTTCCTCTCCCCTTCCCCTTCAGATAGATGAGATAGCTAGAGTACTAAAATCACTTTCTGCCAGGATGGAAAGGTGGGAGTTAGAAGAGAAGCCCATGTACAGAAATCCCCATAATGCTGATGGTAGAGGTTTTAGGAGACCTAATAACAATGGACCACAGGCCTTCACAGGGGAACAAAGGGAAAAAGATAGAGAAGATCAAAGGATTCAAACCCCTCTCCAAAATAACCTTGTTACTCATGAGGGAGGGGAGGAGATAGACGAGTTCAACCCCGAAATTCATTGTGTTGAAGAAGCTCCTCCTTTTCCCCATTTGACTCAGTCTGCATATGAAACATTCCTGATGAACATCCAAATCCATGAGTTAGGTAAGGGAGAAGGGGCCGGTCACACCTCTAACAGATACAATCTCAGGTCAAGAAAGAAAGAAGGAGAATTTGACAACCAAGACCAGCCCCTCATAGCAGATAGGCCTATTAAATTTGCAGCATCCACTACTAAAGAAAATAAAAATCAGAGTGCTTCGCCAGCAACCAAGGAACCTTTCACTGAGGTAAGGGAAGCTCCTAGGCCTATCCCCTCCTTCAATTTTGAGCATGAGATTCAAAAGATTATAATTCCTGTACCCCTATCTAAACTCGTTAAAAACGAAGATTTCAAAAGGTCCCTTTCCAAGTTGCTACAATCTGAGTCCCCCTAGCCTCCCTCTGACTCAGTGAACCTTCAAGATGAGAAACCAGCTGTCATCCTAGGTCCCATGGTAGAAGACARAGATGATTCATCCCCTCCCTTCTACACCTCCCTGAACATACATGATAAAGTGTTGCATAATTGCCTCATGGATTCAGGAGCTTCCCATAACCTTATGCCCAAGGTAGTCATGGAAGAATTGGGACTGGAAGTGACAAAGGCCTATCATGACTTGTACTCTTTTGATTCAAGGAGGGTGCAATGTCTCGGAGTTATCAAAGATCTGGTGGTCTCTTTATTTCAACTGCCCATGAAGAGTGTGGTCATGGATATTGTGGTAGTTGATGTTCCCCCCAAGTTTGGCATGCTACTATCTAGGTCTTGGATTAAAAGACTTGGAGGAACGTTACAGATGGATCTCACATATGCCACCATTCTAGTCTTTGGAGGGGAACACATGAGGTTGTACAGAGAAGCCCAGCTAGCCTATATTGTCAGTGATGAAGCAAACCCCACTAATCACCCCATCTTTGCACTTGACACCGATTTAGGGTCTAGTTTGTTGCAGATCACTGAAACTCCTGAGGTCCCTTTATAGATCAGAAAGCAGCCCATTCTTAATCAGGAGATACCTCCTCCAACCACCTCTGTTTGGAAGATGTTCTTTGACAGAGCTTCCTCTAGAATAGGCGCGTGGGCTGGAGTGATTTTCATAYCGCCCTGTCAAGAGACCATATCTCTGTCATACAAGTTGGAATTTGAAACCACCAACAATGTGGCAGAATATGAAGCTCTTGTTCTGGGTATGAGGGTTGCAAAGGAAATGGAAATTAAAGAGATAGTAGTATTTGGAGATGCCGAGTTGATTATCCAGCAAGTCAGAAATGCTTATCGTGCTATTAATCCCCGACTCAGAAATTACAGAAATGAAGTATGGGACCTGGTTGATGATTTTTTCTTGGCTTTTAACATTTCTTTCATCCTGAGGGGGGGAAATACTTTAGCTGATTCCTTAGCTGTCTCAGCTAGTTTTCTCAAAGTTCCTCTGCTGCCTAATGTAAAATATGATGTTGAAATAAGATATAGGCCCTCTGTACCAGACAATGTCAATCATTGGAAGGTATTCGAAGATGATCTGGAGATCGAAAATGTCTCCAACCTGTTGATGAATTTTCTGCGTTGCACATTGATCAGGATCCTGACCCGAAAGGTGACCCTGACCCTAAGGTGTTTTTAAATGAAATTGTTAATCACCAGATTATTCAGCTGACCAACAATCACATTCTGAGAGGACTAGTCCCTTTGGAAAGATTGTTCGATGGGAATGATGTGGCAATAAAGGGTAGGGTTTCAAATGAAGATGCCGATACAGCCGAATGCAACATTGGCACACAGGAGGAGTCTAGGTTTGTCAAATTATCAATCAGTTTGACCAGAGAACAGAGGGCTGAATATACTGAGTTGCTGAAAGAGTTTGTTGATGTGTTTGCATGGACATATGAAGACCTCAAGACTTATGACACATCTGTCATTGAGCACAAGATCCCACTGAAAGAAGAGGCTAAACTTTTCAGGCAGAAGCTGAGACAGATAAATCCCATGTTGCTACCTGTCATGGAGAAAGAAGTGAAGAAATTGCTAGATGCCTAAATCATTGTCCCCTTGAGATATTCCGAGTGGGTGGCCAATTTGGTCCCAGTAAGGAAGAAAAGTGGAGAAATAAGACTCTGTGTTGATTCTAGGAACCTGAATAGGAGCTCAAGGAAATACAATTATCCCCTACTCAACATGGAACACGTATTGCAAAGGGTAATGGGTGCATCTAGGATATACATGATTGACAGCTTTTCCGGTTATAATCAGATATCAGTCATGCCCGAGGACAGAGAAAAAACAACCTTTACCACTCCTTGGGGCACATTCATGTATGCCAAAATGCCTTTTGGATTGATGAATGTAGGAGCAACATTTCAGCGAGCCATGGACATAGCCTTCATTGGGGAAAAGGACCAGTTTGTGGTAATCTATCTAGATGACATCATAGTCTTCTCCAGGTCAGATACGGAGCACTGTCGCCACCTGAGGAAAGTTTTCTTGAAGTGTCGAAGGTTTGGCCTATCTTTAAACCCCAAGAAATATTTATTTGCTATGAAGGAGGGGAGGCTATTAGGCCATATAGTATCAACAGAGGGAGTGAGAATTGATCCTAGCAGGGTAGAGGCAATTCAGACCCTGTCACCTCCCAGATCTAAGAAGGAAGTTCATGCCTTTTTGGGGAAGATTAATTTTCTGAGGAGATTCGTCTCAAATTTTGTTGAGCTGGTGAGACACATTACAGCCATGCTTAGGAAGGGAAACGAAGTGAAATGGACCATTGAACCCAGGGAATCCTTTGTCCAAATAAAAAGGGCGTTGACTGAGGCACCTGTGCTGATCAGTCCTGACTATTCCAAAGATTTCCTGATCTTTTCTTTTTCTTCCTGTGATACAGTAGCAGCGGTCTTGTTGCAGAAAAATGAGGAAGGGCGAGAGCAGCCCATTTCCTTCTTCAGCAAGGCATTGAGAGATCCATAAGTCTAGTACGAGATCATGGAGAAGTAGGCCTATGCCTTGGTGAAAGCTCTCAAAGCTTTCAGAGTCTATGTCATGCACTCAAGGATCACTGCATACGTTCCTTCGTCCTCCGTGAAGGACATTCTTATGCGGCCTGACGTAGACGGGAGAAGAGGCAGGTGGATTGCCAAGATCCTAGAGTTTGATCTGTAGATTAAGCCCACCAAGTTGATAAAGGGGAAGGTTTTATGCAAGCTACTGGATGCAAATCCTTGGGAATTAGCTTCCTCAACGCCTGTTCAGAAAATTCGCAAGTCGAGTCGTCTAATAAGAATTCTCAGGGTGCCTTATCCCTAGTAGCATGCCCCTGGTACAAGGATATCTTGTACTTTCTGCAAGAATTGAAGCCTCTTGATGAAATGGGAAAAAGCAAGGCGAGAGCCTTAAAGCTCAAGAAGGTCAGATATTGCCTCATTGACCAAGCCTTGTACTGGAAAGACCCTCTAGGAGTATTTTTAAGATGCCTGGGCCCGAAAGAAGACCAGAAGGTTATGTTTGATTTCCATAATGGCCTTTTTGGGGGGCATCATTTCTAGAAGACCATAGCTCATAAGATCCTCGGGGATGGGTATTACTAGCCTACTTTATTCGTTGATGTCTGCAGAGAAATCAGAGCTTGCATCAAATGCCAAAAGTTCTCAGGAAAGCAACAGCTCAAATTGCTGCCATTAAAGCCTGTAGTATTTTTAGCGCCTTTTCAGCAGTGGGGATTGGACTTCATAGGAGAAATTTTCCCTCCCTCAAGTGGCCAACACAGATGGATCATGACTGCAACTGACTATTTCACCAAGTGGATAGAAGCTACCCCTACTAGGAGTACTTCTCACAAAGTAATTATCAGCTTCCTGAAGGATATCATAGCCAAATTTGGCTGTCCAAGAAAAATTGTCACTGATAATGCCCCCCCCTTTCGGTCAAAGCCTCTGGTCGAGTTCTGTGAACAATTTGAGATTTCACTGATCCACTCTACCCCCTATTATCTTCAAGGAAATGGACTGGCAGAGTCTTCCAATAAAAGTTTGATCAAGCTCATTAAAAAAATATTGGAAGATAATAAAAGGGCCTGGGATTCCAAGCTCAAATTTGCTCTATGGGCCGATTGGGTGACAACAAAGAAGTCCCTAGGCATCTCACCTTTCCAACTTGTTTACGGAACAGAGGTTTTTTTCCCTACTCATCTTGCTTTATCTGTGGCGAAATTTCTCCAGGACCTAGAAGGAGAGCCTGACCATATGGTCAGAAGGATTCATCAGTTGGTGGAAGTACAGCAGATCAGGGAACAGGTCATGGACAGGGCCTACCATCATCAGCAGAAGATCAAGCAAACCTTTGACATGAAGAGTGGAAAGAAATATTTCAAGTTGGGTGATCTAGTGCTCAAATGGGATGCACCCAGGCAGGATAGGGGCAAGCACAGTAAGTTTGATGCCCTCTGGTTTTGGCCTTTCAAGATCTCTGGAGTATTTTCAAACAACACTTATAGGTTGCAATATTTGGAAGGAAAAGAAGTTTTTGATGGCCCAGTTAATGGGCATTTCTTAAAAAAATGTTTTTTCTGAGCCAAAAACGGCTCCCTTGTTGTAAATATTGTTTTCTGTTTTCGGCTTAATAAATGACTCCATAGCCCAACAGTAAGGCACTGGATCTGCAAAAAGAGTCCTTAGAGCATCACAGGGATGACTATATCCCCCATGGAGCCTAATGTTAGCGACATTTCTTGTAAGGGGGGATAAAATGTGAAGGAACGGGTTAAAACCCACTTACCCTAAGTTCGGGACGCAAAATGCACCTGTGGTTAAGTGGCAAGCAAATCTGGATGGTAGGGATCTGCACGCCTGGATCAATGGTGCACATCGGATTCTGGAGGGCCCCCACCTTTATACCTTTAAGCAGAGGGGGGGGGTCCAGAATCGAGGGCGCACCTCTCTGACGACTACGATCAGAGCACCCGGATCAATGACGCACATCGGATTCCAGAGCCCCCCCCCCCCGCCTTTCTACCTTTAAGCGGAGGGGGAGGGGGTCTGAAATCTAGGGCACACCTCTCTGATAGCTATGATGAGAGCACCTGGATCAACGGTGCACAGGCATTCTGAACCCCCCTTTCCTTTTTTCTTTTAATCAATGTGGGGCCTTCCCCCATCGTGTCACCTCTCGAGCCGCTGCTCCCCTGCAGCCTATCTTCCACTTCACTTCATAGCATGGCCCTTCCACAGTCCATCATCCTCCTTCCAGCTACCATGTGTCCTCCTCTCTCCATGTCACCTGTCCACACATCCTCGTGGCACACCTTTTCCTTTTTCTCATTTTCGCTTGACACCTCATGCCAGGTGTTCTTCGTCTCCCAACTTGCCGCTCCTCCGCCTTCAGTCCCGCCACCTTATGACTTCCCCGTCATCTCCCTATGACATTGTGCCTCGTCATAAGAGCGCTTCATCCCTCCCCCTCCGGCTATGTATGGTCGTCTTTACTCCTAATCCACTCGAGCCCCGTGCTCCATGTCTCCTCTGCCCATCCACCACTCCCATTATGCGCCCAGCCTTCGCGTTGGCCTCCAAGTCTATTCATCATGCCGTTCAGCTCCAGATGGTAGCGCGAGGGGCCCTCCACGTCCCAAAGGTGCAGAGTGGGTTGGACCGTTCCTAATCCCAAGGAAGTAGTTATTGCGGTAGTTGGTGGTGGTTAGACATCGTCTCTGCCATAAAGGGAATGTCCGTGGATGAATTAAAAGCACATCGGTTCACCCATAGGACTGTCAGGATTTCGATTGCGTCTTCCATAGGTGTACGATCATTCAAAGACTGCAGGTGAAGATTGTCAGAATGCATGCAGACGCAATGTTTTTAATGCAACGTCTCGATTTTGTTGCTATTGTTTTTTTGAGTATATGTAGGCGTTTTCACCATTTTTGTAGGTATTGATGGTAGAGCAAAGCTCCCAACTGTAAAGTTTTAACAACCGTTCTAGTTCCCTGGTTATGCATCTGTATGTGAGATTTCTTGTTTTATGACAGATAGTCCCTCTCACTCCATCTAAGTTTTCATATTATACTAAGAGAGTTCGTGATCGACTGATTCGCACGAATTATTGCAGTTTTGTTATGGTAAAGGATTTATTGTTGCATTATTGTATTCTATGGTTTTCTGTGCTTGAATGTAAGAAGATCTTATGCTTAAGTGCTTCCTCCTATAGTCTGTTAGAAACCTGTTGTTTATAACAAACCCTTGCACTCCTCTTATACAGGTCTTCCCCCTACTCACCCTTATTACAACTCATTGTTTGAAGTTTATCTAAGACCTCACTTACCCATGCATGTCTAGCCTAGTTTCAAAGTTGGAATAATATTGTTTTGAGTTAACTTCCATTCGATCACTTCTTTTATAAACAAATTGTGACATAAACTGATGGGTGTCGGGCTCTGCTCCTGCTGCAATCTAGGAGTGACTTCCGTCGCCAACACTTTCACTCTGTATTTTTATAGTCTCTGTACATTTATTTCATGAATATAAATCGTGTATTACTTTATATATGTGTTTATGGTTGCATATATGATACATTCATGTTATATTATTGAATATCTGTGATATTTCTGTGCATTTATTTATTATATCTTCACTCTCATTTCGTTCCAAAAATAATCTGGATTAGTGGTATCAGAGCAGGCTGCTCTTGATCATTTTTTCAATGCATGTCCACGACGAGGTCTGAGTATAGAAAGTTGGGTCTCAATATTTTCTCTCTTGAATACAATCGCTCTCGCACACCGAAGAAACCCTCAATGGCGGAAGAAAAGAAAAATGATGGAGCAGATGATTCTATCAATCTGTTGCTTGAGCAAGCTCTCACGCGACAGAGGGACGAAATGATGGAGAATTTTTCCCACATCATTCAACGCCTATCGATAGCATCCGGTGCATCTTCATCAAGTGGCCACTTTGGAGGCACATCGCCTTTCAAGGTACAAGTTAACTTTGATACTCCTGTATTTGAAGGACAGATAGCTGCAGAAGCCCTAGAAAAATGGTTAACTTTGCTAGAAGGTTATTTCTCTATTAACAATTTTTCCGACAAAGAAAAGATCACCTTCGCACTCCTTAAAGCTCTCCCTCATGTCAAACATTGGTGGGAAACTTACTAGGAGAAAAGTTCCACAGAGGAGTCTAGAATATATGGGGCCAATCCCACTTGGGATTTTTTTGTGGATGCAGTAAAGGAACAGTATTACCCTGTTGGCAACTATGAGGACCAATACATGAGATGGACCACACTGCGGAAAGAGAGGGGCCAAGCAGTTTCGAAGTTCACCAATACCTTCCATACATTGCGCACTAAGTTGGGTATCAAATACTCTGAGAGACATTTGGTTCTGAAATACCGTGGGGCTTTACACAGATACATCCAGACTAAAATTGATTTTCTAGACATCTCATCACTCAGTGCTACTTATCGATATGCTGTTAAAATCGAGTAGAAATTTAAGCACCATAACAAATGGGAGTTCAGGTCTATAAATCTGCAACAACCAAAGTATGACAAAGATGACCCTAACAAACAGTTTCTCGAAAACCAGTCCAAGACACGGGAAAAGAAGGGTCATGGAAAGATAAAGAAGGACACTGAAAAATGGTTTGAGTTGCACAAAAACCCCTGGAAAAACACCGATGAATGTCGCTCAAAACAATCATTAGTGGTCGATATCAAAGACAAAGAGACAAACCCTGATTTAGAATCTGATTCTGAAAATAATGTTAAAGGACACATCATTGACGTAGACCCCACTGCTATTGTTGCTACCGCAACAATTCAACCAGAAGAACCAAGAGATCCTGAAGAGGGGGAGCATCTTTTTCATTCACAGATGTGGCTGAAGGGGACCCCACTGCATTTTATTGTTGATAGCGGAAGCTAGAAGAACCTCATCTCAGCAGAGGTCGTCAAATAGTTGGGATTGTCGAAAACACCACACCCGCAACCATACAACATTGGGTGGCTTCACCAAGGATGAGATCTCCATGTCATCCAACAGTGTCGATTATCATACGGCATCCAACCCTTCAAGGATGAGGTATTATGTGATTTTTCCTCACTGGATGTCTGTGATGTGCTCTTGATCCAACCATATATGTGGAGACACCATGATGTTTATGAGTCTTGACCCCGTAGTGTCATTGTTACTTTGGGGGGTCATCTCTACAGAATACCATAGGTAGTTATTACTACTGTTCCACCTAAAAAGTGTCGCAAGGTAGTATCTCATACTATAAAATTCAACTTCTTCACAATCTGTTCAAAATGAGAACAAAAGGACACTACAACCATTACAACCTTGCCTCAAGCACCTTCTATCCAATAGAAGCAGGTCGAAAAGGTTGCAGCAAAGCACACATATTCCTTCTGCACACCATCCTCTCATGTATCTCGACTTGTTGAACAACCTCAACCTCAACAGGTTCATGATAGACTTCCACAAACTGAGCAGCGCGACATCTCCAGCAAGAAAAGGAGCTCACCAAGATGCAGTTTCAAAAAATGCTTTTCCTTCTCCCCCAGGAACTCAACGCAATGGATACCACTACTTCTTAAGGAGGGAGGATTGATCTAGGTGGATATAGATGGCCACCCACGTCTTCTGACTGGCTCAAAACAATTTTTGGCAATTTTGGTAATTTACTATTTTTAGCAGGTTTTAACTTCTGGGGCCATTTTGAGGGCCTAGATGAAGGTTTTTTTAGATCAGGGTTCTCAATTATATCCAAAGGCATGATTGAGCCCCCAAAATGAATCTCCTCGATGTTAACTTTCCAACGATCTATCATACACCTAAACCAGAGATTGTATGCAAAAGTTACGACCCCGAGAAGTTGATGTACTAACATACCCAAACGGGGCCCACATGACTTTTGGGGCTTCATATCCTAGGTTAGGTTTTTGGATGTCTAGGGTTTTTGGAATTCCTGTTTATTATAAAAAGGCCTTCAGAGCATCATTATACTCATCTTCTTGCGAATGTGAGTATCCTCACATCTATTCTCAGAGATAAGCTACCACCATTCTAGCGAGTCTTTCACTCTGTATTTTTACAATCTCTGTACATTTCTTTCATTAATAGAAATCATGTATTACTATATATCTCTGTTTATGGTTGCATCTATGATACATTCATGTTATATTATTGAATATCTGTGATATTTTCGTGCATTTATTTATTATATCTCCACTCTCATTTCGTGTCGAAAATAATCCAGATCAGTGGTATCAGAGCAGGTTTCTCTTGATCGTTTTTTCAGTGCATGTCCCCAACGAGGTCCAAGTATAGAAAGTTGGGTCTTGAGATTGTCTCTCTTAAAGAAAATATCTCTCACACACCCAAGAAAACCTCAATGGAGGAAGAAAAGAAAAACGATGGAGCAGACGATCCTATCAATCTGTTGCTTGAGCAAGCTCTCATGCGACAGAGGGACGAAATGATGGAGAATTTTGCACACATCCTTCAATGCCTACCGATAGCATCAGGTGCATATTCATCAAGTGGCCACTTTGGAGGCACCTCGCCTTTCAAAGTACAATTTAAATTTGATATTCTTGTATTTGAAGGACAGATAGATGCAGAAGCCCTAGAAAAATGGTTAACTCTGCTAGAAGGTTATTTCTCTGTTCACAATTTTTCCGATAAAGAAAAGATCACCTTCGCACTCCTTGAATCTCTCCCTCATGTCAAACATTGGTGGAAAACTTAGTGGGAGAAAAGTTCCACAGAGGAGTCTGGAATATATGGGGCCGATCCCACTTGGGATTTTTTTGTGGATGCGGTAAAGGAACAATATTATCCTGTTGGCAACTATGAGGACCAATACATGAGATGGACCACACTGCAGCAAGAGAGGGGCCATGCAGTTTTGGAGTTCACCAATACCTTCCATACCTTGCACACCAAGTTGGGTATCAAAAACTCTAAGCGACATTTGGTTCTAAAATACCATGGGGCTCTACACAGATACATCCAAACTGAAATGGATTTTCTGGACATCTCATCACTCGATGCTGCTTATCGATATGCTGTTAAAATTGAGCAGAAATTTATGCACAGAACAAATGGGAGTTCAGTTTTTCAAATCCACAACAACCAAAGTATGACAAAGAAAACTCTAACAAATAGTTTCCCAAAAACCAGTCCAAGACACAGGAAAAGAAGGGTCACAGGAAGACAAAGAAGGACACCGAAAAATGGTGTGAGTTCCACAAAATCCCCTAGCACAACACCGATGAATGTCGCTCAAAAAATTTATTAGTGGACGAGATCAAAGACAAAGATATGAACCTTGATTCATAATCCGATTCTGAAAATAATGGTAAAGGACAGATCATTGACGTGGACCCCACTGCTATTGTCACTACCGCAACAATTCAACCAGAAGAATCAACATATCTTGAAGAGGGGGAGTGCCTTTTTCATTCACAGATGTGGGTGAAGGGGACCCCACTACATTTTATTGTTGATAGTGAAAGCCAGAAGAACGCCATCTCAACAGAGGTCGTCAAACAGTTGGGATTTTCGACAACACCACACTCGCAGCCATACAACATTGGGTGGCTTCGCCAAGGACGAGATCTCCATGTCAGCCAACAGTGTTGATTATCATATGGAATCCAACCCTTCAAGGATGAGGTATTATGTGATGTTCCCCCACTATATGTATGTGATGTGCTCTTGGTCCAACCATATATGTGGAGACACCATGTTGTTTATGAGTCTAGTGTCATTGTTAGTTTGGGGGGTCATCTCTACAGAATACCAGAGGTAGTTCTGACTATTGTTCCACCTGAAAAGTGTCTCAAGGTAGTATCTCATACTACAAAATTCAACTTCTTCACAATCTTTTCAAAAGGAGAAAAGAAGGACACTGCAACCACTACATCCTTGCCCCAAGCATCTTCTATCCAACAGAAGCAGGTCGACAAGTTTGCAGCAACACGCAAAGATTCCTTCTGCAGACCTTCCTCTCATGTATCTTGACTTGTTGAATGGACTCAACCTCAACAGGTTCGTGATAGGCTTCCACAAACTGAGCAACACAACGTCTCCAACAAGACAAGCAACTCACCAAGATGCAGATTCAACAAACGTTTTTCCTTCTCCCTCGAGAACTCAATGCAATGGAGACCATTGATTCCTAAAGAGGGAGGAATAATCTAGGTGGATATTGGTGGTCACCCACCTTTTATGACTGGCTCAATTTTTTTTTTTGGCAAATTTGGCAATTTTGGCAATTTACTATTTTTAGTAGGTTTTGACTTTCGGGGCCATTTTGAGGGCCTAAATGAAAGTTTTTTTATATATAGGTTCTAAATGATAATTAAAGGCATGATTGAGCCCCCAAAATGAATCTCCTCGACGATAACTTTCCAACAAGCTATCATACGCCTAAAACGGAGATCGTATGCAAAAGTTACGACCCCGGGAAGTTGATGTACTAACTTACCCAAACAGGGCCCACATAAATTTTGGCGCTTCATCTCCTAGGGTAAGGTTTTTGTATGTCGATGGTTTTTAAAATTCATGTTTATTGTAAAAATGCATTTAGAGCCTCATTGTACTCATCTTCTTGCGAATGCGAGTAGCCGTCACGTCTCTTCTTAGAGATAAGATGCCACCATTCTAGCGAGTCTTTCACTCTGTATTTTTACAGTCTATGTACATTTCTTTCATTAATAGAAATCGTGTATTACTGTATATTTGTGTTTATGGTTGCATCTCTGATACATTCATGTTATATTATTGAATATCTATGATATCTCTATGCATTATTTATTATATCTCCGCTCTCATTTCGTGCCGAAAATAATCTGGATCAGTGGTATTAGAGCAGGCTACTCTTGATAATTTTTTCAGTGCATGTCCTCGACGAGGTCCGAGTATAGAAAGTTGGGTCTCGAGCTTGTATCTATTAAATACAATCGCTCTCGCACACCCAAGAAACCCTCAATGGTGGAGGAAAAGAAAAATGACGGAGAAGACGATCCTATCAATCTGTTGCTTGAGCAAGCTCTCATGCAACAGAGGGACGAAATGATGGAGAATTTTGCCCACATCCTTCAACGCCTTCCAATAGCATCGGGCACATATTCATCAAGCATCCACTTTGGAGGCCCCTCACCTTTCAAGGTACAAGTTAACTTTGATATCCCTGTATTTGAAGGACAGATAGATGCAGAAGCCCTAGAAAAATGGTTAACTCTGCTAGAAGTTTATTTCTCTTTTCACAATTTTTCTGACAAATAAAAGATCACCTTCTCACTTCTTAAAGCTCTCCCTCATGTTAAACATTTGTGGGAAACTTACTAGGATCAAAGTTCCACAAAGGAGTCTGGGATATATGGGGTCAATCCCACTTGATATTTTTTTTGTGGATGCGGTAAAGGAACAGTATTACCCTATTGGAAACTATGAGGACCAATACATGAGATGGACCACATTGCAGCAAGAGAGGGGCCAAGTAGTTCTGAAGTTGGGTATCAAAGACTCTGCACACCAAGTTGGGTATCAAAGACTCTGAGCGACATTTGGTTCTGAAATACCGTGGGGCTCTACACAGATACATTCAGAATGAAATGGATTTTCTGGACATCTCATCACTCAGTGTTGCTGATTGATATCCTGTTAAAATTGAGTAGAACTTTAAGCACCAGAACAAATGGGAGTTCGGGTCTGCAAATCTGCAACAACCAAAGTATGAAAAAGATGGCCCTAACAAACAGTTTCTCAAAAACCAGTCCAAGACACAGGAAAAGAAGGGTCATGGGAAGACAAAAAAGGACACCGAAAAATGGTGCGAGTTCCACAAAAGCCCCTGGCACAACACCAATGAATGTCTCTCAAAATATTCATTAGTGGCTGAGATCAAAGAGAAAGATCCGAACCCTAATTCAAAAAATAATGGTAAAGGACAGATCATTGACATGGACCCCACTACTATTGTCACTACCACAACAATTCAACCAGAAGAACCAACAGATCTTGAAGAGGGGGAGCGCCTTTTTCATTCAAATATGTGGGTGAAAAGGACCCCACTACATTTTATTGTTGATAGTGGAATCTAGAAGAACCTCATCTCAACAGAGGTCGTCAAACAGTTGGGATTTTCGACAACACCACACCCGCAGCCATACAACATTGGGTGGCTTCACCAAGGACGAGATCTCTGTGTCAGCCAATAGTGTCGATTATCATATGGCATCCAACCCTTCAAGGATGAGGTATTATGTGATGTTGCCCCACTGGATGTATGTGATATGCTCTTGGTCCAACCATATATGTGGAGAAGCCATGTTGTTTATGAGTCTCGACCCCGTAGTGTCATTGTTAGTTTGGCGGGTCATCTCTACAGAATACCAGAGGTAGTTCTGACTACTGTTCCACCTAAAAATGTCGCAAGGCAATATCTCATACTGCAAAATTCAGTTTCTTCACAATCTGTTTAAAAGGAGAACAAAATGACACTACAACCATTACAGCCTTGCCGAAAGCACCTTCTATCCAACAGAAGCAGGTCGACAAGGTTGCAGCAAAGTGCAAAGATTCCTTCTGCACATCGTCCTCTCATGTAGGTCTACTTGTTGAATAGCCTCAACCTCAACAGGTTCATGATAGACTTCCACAAATTGAGCAGCGTTACATCTCCAGCAAGACAAATAGCTCACCAAGATGCATATTCAAAAAACGCTTTTCCTTCTCCCCCGAGAACTCAACAAAATGGAGACAATTTCTTCCTAAGGAGGGAGGATTTTTGTAGGTGGATATTGGTGGCCACCCACCTTTTCCGACTGGCTCAAAACAGTTTTCTGGCAATTTTGGTAATTTACTATTTTTAGCAGGTTTTAACTTCTAGGGCCATTTTAAGGGCCTAAATGAATGTTTTTTTAGATCAATGTTCTCAATGATAGAAAAAGGCATGATTGATCCTCCAAAATGAATCTCCTCGATGATACCTTTCCAACGAGCTATCATACGCCTAAAACAGAGATCGTATGCAAAAGTTACGACCCCGGGAAGTTGATGTACTAACTTACCCAAACGGGGCCCACATGACTTTTGCCGCTTTATCTCCTAGGGTTAGGTTTTTGGATGTCTATGGTTTTTGGAATTCCTTTTTATTGTAAAAAGGTCTTCAAAGCCTCATTGTACTCATCTTCTTGCGAATGCGAGTAGCCGTCACATCTCTTCTCAAAGATAAGTTGCCACCATTCTAGTGAGTCTTTCACTCTATATTTTTACAGTCTCCGTAGATTTCTTTCATTAATAGAAATCATGTATTATTGTATATCTGTCTTTATGGTTGCATATCTGATACATTCATGTTATATTATCGAATATCTGTGATATCTCTATGCATTTATTTATTATATCTCTGATCTTGTTTCGTGCCGAAAATAATCCGGATCATTGAAAGAAGGGGAAAAAAATACCAAATTCTTCAACAGAGCAATGATCCAGCGTAGACATATTAATAGAATCATGAAGTTGGAAGATGTGTAGGGCCGAATGCTAACCACTCATTCTGATATAAAATAGGAAATTATCAGATACTATTAAGACCTCTTCACAGAGCCCCAACATGACCGATCTAAAGCAATTGAGAAAATCACCTGGCATATCCCCTCTCTCATCACCTCAGAACAAAATGCAGCCCTCCTAATACCATTCAAAATCGAGGACGTTGATCAAGCAATAAAATATATGCTAACTAGGAAAGCTCCAGGACCATATGGCTTTACCACTAACATCTTCCACTATTTTTGGCCCCTGATTAGGTAGGACGTGTGACAAATCATCGAAGATTCCAGGTGATCAGGACAAGTCTTACCAGCACTTAACACTACCTTCATCACCCTTATTCCTAAGGAGGAGTAAGTTACTCATCCCAAGAAGTTCATGCCTATCGTGCTTTGCAATGTTATATACAAGATTCTTACTAATGTAATCGCTCTCAAACTCAAATCAATCCTTCCTCACATCATTTATCATGAACAATATGGTCATGTAAAGGAATTCCAAATTATGGATAACATTTTTTTGTCTCATGAAGTGGTTCATTCTTTGAAAACAACTAGCACCCCGAGAATGCTAATAAAATTGGACCTGTCTAGATCCTTTTATACTCTCAGTTGGCAATACATTTTCTCCCTCCTCCTCGCTTTCGAATTCAGTCTAAATTGGGTAAGCTAGATGCTCAATCTAACCTCATCATAGTTCATCTCTATTTTGATCAATGGGGTACCTTCTCGAGCTTTATTTTTCTCTTGAGGTATTCTCCATGGTGAACCTCTCTCCCCTTTCCTCTTTAACATCATGGAAAAAGGTTTAATCCATTATATCAAGGTTGCAGTGGGAGAAGAATCCCTTCAAGGGTTTCCACTACATATTTTGAACCCTCCCATTACACACAACCAGTTTTTCGATGACACCATGATGATGGGATCTCCCACTTCCCGAGAAGCTAAGAAAATATTAGAAATCCTTAATGACTTCAGTGAGGCCTTGGGCACATCTATCAATCATGACAAATCTAATATCTTCTTCTTCAATACCCCAGATCCATCTAATCCTTCATAGTTTGATTCTTGGGCTTCATAAGGGGCTCCCTTCCATCCAGGTATCTCAGAGTCCCTCTCATTGACAATGCACTCCGTAATAACTCTTGGGAAGGCCTTCTCACATCCTTAGAGAAAAGTCTAAGCTCTTGGACTTTCAAAATGATCAATTTGGTTAGCCATCTAGTCCTGCTCAAATTGATCTTGCAAGCCATCCATTTGTACATCTTGTCTACTCTGGCCACTCCCACTTTTGTTCTCAATACCATCAAAATCATACAATGAAAGCTCCTTTGGAAAGGAACAAAGGCAGGTTGCAAGTGGGCCTTGGTCAATTGGAAAGAGTTATGCAAACCAAAACATGCAGGGGGATTTGGATTAAGGGATCCCCAAACCCCCAACCAGGTTTTGGGGGTGAAAATATGGTGGAGGTGGCTCAAGAACCCCATCGAAATATCGACTAGACTATGGAAACAAAAATATGCCAACACAGTGCGAGAAGACCATTTGATCATATGGAATGAAAACCACACCAACTCTCTTATATGGAACACTTCGGACTGCAATAGATCCCTCGTTCAGGACCACACTTTTTGGGAAATAGGAAATGGCACCACAACCTTATTCTGAACAGACTCTTGGAAGCAACTTCCACCACTCAACCAACAACAATGGTATGAAAATATCCATCCACACACCACTAGGGCAAGGCTAAAAGTATTTGTTGACTTTTGGGGTCCGGAAGGCCAACACAATACTTGGCGGCGATGGAAAACTACAAAAGTAGAATTGGGATATCCAAATCAACCAGTCTTAAACAATGGTAGGAAGAGGCCAATATGCGTAGAATCAAATTCAAACATGGACCAAATATATTATGTTGGGGACACATGCCCAAAGTCACTTTTACAACTAAAGAGGTATATGGCCTTAAATCCAACTTCTCTACGCTACCTAAATCCCCCATTTGGAGCAACATCTAGGATTCTAAACTATGGCCAAAGATCAACACCTTCCTTTTGCTTGTTGGGAATAACATCATCCTCACTTGGGACAACCTGATGAAAATAGGCTTCATAGGTCCCTCCATATGTCACCTGTGCTTCAAATTAGAGGAAAATCAGGAACATCTTCTCAATTAATTCTCCTTCAGTTCCCTCATTTGGGACCAAGGCGCCCTTGTGATGTGCACATCCGACCATAATAGGTAAGGAGTTGTCAATATTATTGCTAGTTGGAGGCTCTGAGCCTTCACGAATCCCATTCTCAACTGTATCTGGAAACTTCTCCCTAGAGTCATCCTCTGGCAAATATGGAAGGAGAGAAATCGCATAATCCTCACCTCCAAGAAGCAAACTTTGACCTAAGTTTGGTTGAACATTAGGAAAACTATCATCGAGATCATTCTGGTCAACACCTGTACTATAGAGGATCTATCCCATGACCCTAGTGAGAAGGTAATCCTCCAAGGCTGGAACCTTCAAATTTCCCCCTCTGTTCCTCAAGTCAATGGGTGCTCCAACCATAAAAATAGTCCCAATCGATGGAATTTCCCCTCGCGAGGATTCATCAAGACAAATTTTGATGGAGCGTCCAAAGGGAACCCTGGCCCAGTTGGCTTAGGTTTCTTTCTCAGGGATGAGAAAGGATCAATTATTCACATCTCAATAGGTAGTCTCGGGTATGACTCGAATAAGGCAGTAGAGATTTGGGCCCATAACAAAGGTCTCACCCTCACCCAACATCATGGATATCACCAAATTGTGGTATAAGGGGACTCCAAGATAATTATCAATATGTTAAATAAGCTCCTCCATGGATCCTCCCCAGAAAAGATATCCCCAAGTTGGAGGCTTCTCCATACTCTGGAATCTCTTCATAATATCATACAGCCTCATCAAGTTCTCATCCGCTCCCACATCAGACGAGAATCTAGAAAGGTGGTGGATAAGCTGGCGAATATAGGTGTTCACTAGCCAGACAAGGATCTAATCTGTGACTCCTCTCAGCACAATGTTCACCCCATTTTTTTGGAATGCAACACCTTAGTACACATGGTAGAACTCCCCCTAGATGAGGGTGACATCTAGCTCATAGTGCACATGACACTGGATCCTCACTTTAATACAATCGTCACTTGGGCCTTGGATCCCTGAGCCAGAGGCATAGGTGGAAGGATCTGGAGGAAGTGGCATCAAATCACCCGAGGCACTAAGTACCTCGCTTGATCTCAGACCAGGAGAGCATTGTATGTCTACACGGTGGAGGATAGAGGTCATAAATTCTGGTATTGGAAGTTTAATGGGACATTAACGACCATGACATAGGAAAGGAGAAATTTCTTAAGGGAGTTCAACACTTTGACACAACATCACTCAGTTCTTGATTTTTACTTGGTGCATTATCGCAAAAGGAGAAGATTGTTGGTCAGGATTTTCCTTATCAGAGTGTCCACCACTTTTATGCTCACTATGTCGAGGCAGTGAGGACGCCCAAAGCGAGGGAAAGGCACACACATTCTAGTCATTTGACCCATCTCAGAGGTCGTAGGCAATTACAGTCGGAGAATTCATGGGAAGCGCCCTAGTTCTCCCTCACACAATTCAAAAAAGGATAAGCAACATGATAGTGGATGCACATCGTCTGGTTGGGGATGTAAAATTGAGTGGTTTGATTGGCGAGGATGCTATCTGGGCTATGCCCCAACTTCTTTCCCTGGATGGATTTCTTTTGAGAGCCCACCTCCAAGAGTTTCTCATTGTCCCTCCAGTCACGGCTAGGACGCTCAATCCTTAGGTCACCCAATGACACCTCCATTGGAAGCACCCTCCATAGAGAAATCGAATGCAACCAGGGAGGCAGACTCTGAGCACATATTTGCGGCCCTATCCACACTTCAACAACTCATTTTTGAGCTTCGCAACAAAATGAATGATGTTAAATTCTACCTTGAACTTCTAGACTGTCGCATTTCCATGGCCATGAACATGCACAATACTTGAGAGGCCCCGCCATCTCCTACAACAGCTGGAGCGACGAAGCCCGTCTTCTTTCCTCCTGCACATAACTGATGCTTCATATGAGGGACGTCAGGTTCATCATTTTTGTTACTGGTCTTTTTCATCTATATCGGGTCCTCCTAGCTATTAATCTTGAGGCCATATTAGCAATACTGTTCTTTTTCAGTTTGTCTCTGGCATTATCAATAAGTCTCTATGTCATAATAGCCCTTGGATTTGTATAAATTTTGATGTATTAAGTTTTTTAGTTTTTAAAACTTCATTGGAGCAAAGTTGGTTTCCAGTCATGGTGGCTCTTGCTCTAGTGAACAATTGGCACTCCGTAATCACTTTTTCATGACAGGAACTTTACAGAAAACTTACTTACAAAAAAAAAATGGCTGATTAAAAAAGTGTCTTTATAAAAGTAGTTTTCCTTTATGTTGGGTTTGTTATTGCTTGGAATTTTTTGTAAGTTTTGGAGGAGCAGGTGTGCCTAATTTTGTTGTAGGTTTTGTGTAAAGGCTTTAGTTGAATTAGTAATTTCTACTAAAATAGTATGCTACATTTTCAAATGTTGTAAATGTTGAGTGTTTGGTTTGGGTTTAGTAATGTTATCATGATTTTTAACCAATGGCTGAAGAAATGTGATTTTGTAAAGGGAATTGTTTCTACGTTAGGTTTGTTTTGGCCCAAGAGGCAAAGGAACGCTTTTCTCTAGCTTCAAGGTTGGTTGTTGTCAAGAGTTCTCATACCATCCTATTTATTTGTAGTTGAATAGTAATTTGTGTTGTATTTGAAGATGTTCAGTGTTTGGTTTAGGTGTAGTAAAGTTATCCTCTATGTTTTATGCCAACTTGGCTTTCTATATGCATTTTGTGAGTTTGTTTTCCATTTTGCTCAATCAATTATTGTACTAAATTCTTCTTTGATACTTAGAATCAACGGTTAACTAAATACGTGGTTTTATAAAAATAATTGTATATTTGTTGGATTTGTTTTGGCTTATTTAGAGGTTTTGGAGAATTGGTCTTTAGATTTGAGGTTGGTTTCCATCAATCATCAATAATTTATGAGCCATCCTATTTGTTTATAGTTGAATAGTAGAATCATCTTTGATTTCTTTGTTGGCTTATGGGTATGACCATTCAATTGTTGTATTGTTGAGAAGTTTTCTTGTGCAGTATAATGTACGTCTTAGATAGATGTGGAAAACGTGTTGGCTCTCTCTCTCTCTCTCTCTCTCTCTCTCTCTCTCTCTCTCTCTCTCTATATATATATATATATATATATATCCTTTCAAAGTAAATTTTTCATGTTCAGTTGGTTTGGACACATAAGTAGAAGTGTTATTCTATAGGGTTTGAATGTAGTTTTCTTTGTAACATTTAGTGTGTTTTATTTGTTTATAGCTAAAATTGTAAAATCCTCTGGATATTGGTGAAAAGGTTGTAATTGTGGTTATGTTGGGAATGTGATTGAGGGATTTTTGGTGTTGTATGGTTAGTTGTGGGTATGTTGGATTGTGACTAAAGGATTTTGATCTAGTTCGATGATGCGTACTCGAGAATGGTATTGTTGTTCTCCGGTTTTGAGGTTATTTTTCCAAATTAATATTTAGATTGTTGTAGTTCTTTCTAGCTTAAATAAAGAAATTGTTTGGATGTTGGTAAAAAGCTTTGTAGTTACGTGTGTTTGTGGGAATGCGAGTCAATAATTTTGATCCAGTTTGGTAGTGTTTTTTGAGCACAGGTTTTACAATGGAATCCAAAGATATTTTGAGCCTAGGTGATGGAGCAGGGCCTTCTTCTAGTTAGTTTGTTCAAGTTATGACACCCTCTCCCCTAAATCCTCCTCAAATGGAAACATAATCTGGGCCTTCGTCCAGCAAGTCTATTGAAGTTTTTCCACCCCACCCCCACTACCTCCTTAAATGGCACCAAAAATCCCAAAGATTCCTTGTGTTGTTCTAGCTAAAAATCCTAGACAAGGTTGAGCTAATAGACCTGTTAAGATACTCTATAATCACTTCAGAATAAGATTTTCAAATCTCCAAGGATTATTTCAATATAATGTGAGTAAATTCCACATTTGTAATGGCTCTCTAGTATTGTTTGATTTCCCCAAGTACCCAAAGGTCAACGTGATTGGATGCCTTGCAATCTTGCGATTCATAGTGACTGCAATTACATTTAATTTTGGTCATGTTAAACTCGGTTGGACATGAGTAGGGCATTTAGTGTACATTCTTTCAATGCCCACTTAGTGTATAGTGTGCAAAGTAGTATGATGAATGACTTCACTAGAAGGACAAAAGTTTTCACACCCTTGTAGGAGAGATGATCTCGAAACTACACCTAACCAAAACATAATTAAAGAGATGAAAAGGTAACTGGAGAGCTAAGCATGATGGACGAGTTTACTTGCGAGCAAGCAATTTGAGTAAAGAAATTGCAACTATGAATACAAGTTGTTCTTTTTGTATTAGTTATATGGACATCACATGTAATTTTTAAATATATTTGTATATATCTATGTCATGTCTATGTTTTTTTTATAATATTTAAATTTTGTTTATTATCTTTAATTTTTCGAAATATTATTTATAACATATTTTATTTTTAATTAACTTCAAAGTATTTGAGATTCAAATTAAAATATCATTTGTAACACATTTTATGTTTAATTAACTTTAAAGTATTTAAAATTCAATATTGTTTACGACTTTTTTTATTATTCTACTTTAATGTACATAGAAGTAACCATCATGAAATAAGAAAATAAAAAAGTAAAAGTTTTTATTAATTTGAAAATTACATCAAAGATTTTAGTTAAGTTGACCTTAAACAATATTAATTGAATCTTAAATTTTGATGAGATTTTAAGTAAACCTAAAATATTTATTCATTTTTATCTAATTTTTCACTTTTTTTTTTTTAATTATGCATTCTTCTGTCTAATTCTATTTCCATTTTGGAAATATGTAAGATGATTGTTACGAACTTCACCAAATAAATGCCTTGTTTTTCTTTTATTATGTATTCTTCTCTCTAATTCTATTTCCATTTTGGAAATATGTAGGATGAGTGTTACAAACTTCACCAAATAAATGCCTTGGGTAACAAGCACGTGATTTTTTGTCTCTTTATTCTTAATTGTTATGTGTATGCACACAATATTCTTAAAATTTAGGAGATAAGTACAATATTAAATGTTTATATAAATATTTTTTTGCATTAAATATATAAATTTGGTAATGGAACAATTTATAGATAGATAGATAGATAGATGGATAGATAGATAGATAGAAGTTTTGCAATCATTATAATCAATATGATGATGATGACGATGAACGTCCACTAAGATTTAATTGGTCTATTGGACCTTAAGAGGGTAAGTGATTACTTGTGATTCTTTACAATTTTGTTTATGTGCTTGAAAAGCATTAAGAGAAGCTTTCCGATATCACCATATTTTTGTTGAGTTAAGAGGTTAGGAAGGTTGGTAGTGTGATCAATATTTTGAAAATGAGATCTATATGGGTATAGGCTAGACAATCTAAGAGAAAGTGTTTTTCAACTTCAACCTTCTTGGTGTCACAAATGTGACACACTCTTTTATCCCATGGCGTTTTAGGAATTGACCAACGCTCAGTGTCACTATGGAGCTCATGAGAATTTGTTCTTATCTTAGCAATGTTTTTTTTTTCTTTACACTTGGCAAAATAGATAGATAATTTTGATCTTCTAGATTAGGGTTGATTACATCTTTATAATACCTTAATTT
>JZKD02S1953049.1:1070024-1090545 GCA_000966675.3 Picea glauca
TAAAAAAGGTAAAAACTACAGAGATTATTCCCGTTCAAAACCCTAGATATATAATCTTAGAAATAAAATATCTCCTAAAAAATAAATAAACAAAGAAGTATTATTCATGTTCAAACCCCTAGATATATAATCTTAGAAATATATATAATTTAAGGATGTTAAAATCATTTAACATTGTAGTCATTGTAATGAATATATCTTTGAAAATTGTAATCCTTGGAAATTGTAATCATTATAATTTAGATATTTTATAGTTAAATGAATCTATAAATTAACATCATTGTAAAATATATAATTAAAAGATATTAAAAGAGTTTGTTTTATTATAAAATTTAATTTAATTTTATTATTATTATTATAAAATTTAATTTAATTTTATTATTATTATTATTATTATTATAAAATTTTATTAAGGAGTTTTCTTAAGATATGTTTTATAAGATGTTAATTTTTTTTAATTAAAGGATAATAAACTCTATATAATTAAGGCTTTGTTAGGGTTTGATGGTTACAATGTTCTAGGGTTTCTGTAGTTCTTAGCCTTTTACTGTATTTGTGTAGACATTTTTCCCTTAGCCCGAACCTGGTCTCATGTCAATGGATGAAGGGGAGGGGCCCCCTCATATGGCAATGTGGTAGCTAGTGAACCATCAGGGACAACTGGATCACAGTCGCCTTTCAAACCAATGCCACAGCTAAAGGACCATATCTATCAAGAGGAACTGAACAAGGGCAACGAAATGGAGGTAGAAGCTTAATCTTTCGATCCAAAAGTGACTCGAGCATGGGAACTAGGTAAATGTGTTCCTCAAGCCTTTGCAACACCTAGGTATGTAGTCAGTTCAACAAGAGTAGGGGAACAAACTCAATACATGAATGATCATGCCCTAATCGAATGTTTTTTGGAGCTACGATCTTCAGAAATATATCTAATTAAATGGATCAACACTTGGTGGAAACCTAAAGGCTATTATGATCTTTAGTTGGGATCTAAGGGTTTCTTCACTGCAATCTTACACAATCTGGAAGACAACAATAGGATCTTCGAGAATTGTTGGCACAGGGGCAGACCTAGGGTTCAACGCTCAAGAGCGCACCAACAAAGCCCTAACTATCGACCCTTTCAGCAACACCTGCGAAGCAGATGAAGTCTCACCCGAGGTAGAGGCAGGGGTGGTTGCAGGACTCAGGTGTCTGCAACCTTAGCTGGGACATAGATATGTGATTATATTTTTTACAATGCACTTAACATCAGTTATTTCCTAACATACATTCATTAATACACTTCGCAGAAAGAACAGAGCACCACAGTAATTACTCAGATCTAGCACTTAGCAATGATAAACATGTTATACTCAATAGATTAAGCACTTAGCATCTTATGTATCATATCTAGCATGAATTCATATCTCATAAGCACAAAGCATCAATAGATCAATCTAAACATATCAGAGCACTTAGCAAGAGAGAGACAAGCACATCAGCACAATACACAGAGTTACTGTGGTTCACCCCATCCTGGGGCTACGTCCACAAAGTCTTCTTTATATTATCTTGGTCAAGAAGTTACAACACGGATCTTCAATGACCCTTACGCCACATAGGACAAGAGATCTACGCAACTCGCTAGATCCTTTTTCCTCGGGTAGATACAAGCTTTAAGCCTTCTCACACTTTGTGCGCTCAGCACTATTACAGCATGCGCAGAGCTCTTATAGTCACACAAAATTCTGATCACATAGATCCAACTACTTATTACAGCATGCATAGAGCTCTTACAGTCACATAGACTTCTGATCACATAGATCCAACTTATGCATTAATCCATCGACTAGAAAGGGCCTCTTTTCTTACATGGCCTAGACCTCTATTTATACATAGAAAAAGGCCTAAATAAGGGCCGACATCCCTTTCCCGTTACAATATTCCCAAAAAAACCCAAAAAGGTTCCACAAAAGGTGGCAAGATCTTGTGATCTCCGCTTCGCCATGCGCTTCATCTTCGACAGGCAGTCGAAGTACCAAACGGTCAACTATGACCAATTATTCCTCAAAACTTGGTCAAGGGCCAACAGGCCCCCAACACTCACCTGTGACTCGTTCCGAGTCACTCTTCTCTGGGTAAATATTCCTTGAAGGCCTCGAGCTTCGCTCGAGTGGCTTCGACCTATTTCTTTGCTATTGCTTCTTGCTCGAAAAACTCCTGAATGAGTGCGTTACCAACTGGTCCTTCTAAACGTTGCTTTGTTGTGTTCACGACTTGTTCCAGGTCTGTCCCTTAGCTCTCAATCTCTAAGAATAGTTGACATGCCCTATCCTGCAAAGGTTGAATTTGTTGCGTCACTTCCATGACCTTGCTCTGGATCATATGAATTTTCTGCTGCATGATGCCCTGTTCGTGGGACCTCTTCATTTTCTCTATGGTTAGTAGGGCCTTCAGCTATACCTATAAGTTCTTGGCTTGGTACTTCGCCTCCTGGAGTTGTGACTCCAATTTATGCAATTCAGGGTTCTCAGATAGGTTCTCATGTATCTGCACACTTCTACTACTTAGTTGCTTACATTCTTCAGTGAGTTCCTTAATCCTTTCTACTATACTTTGGGCATTCACTTCTCGTTGGTCACGTTCTTCTTGTGGATTACTCGGTATAGCTTGGAGCTCTAGTTATACTACTCTTTGTTGCAGTTATTGAATGACTTCAACAAGCTTCATTACTTGGCATTCTATGGGTTCTTTTGCCTTATGTTCTAAGCCAGTCATAGAGAAAAATGCTCTATTGACAACTTCTTCGATCCCTATTTTCTTCGCAAGAAGTTGCTCCTTCTCCTTCTGGATATTTGCGTGTTCTTTATCAAACTTCTCTTGGATGGCCTCCTTCTCTTGCTGTGCAGCTTGGCACTGCTCTATGATTTCCTTGTGTGCGTGCTTTAGGGCCTGGGTGGCCTGCGTTGTTACTTATTCTGCTTTTTGAAGACATACTTCGACCAGGTCGGCAATCTTGTGAAGTTGAACTAACTCATCTCCTACTTCGGGTGTTCCTTTTGGCATAGGCACAGTGGAGACTGCGCGGTTAGACTAGAGGGCTCGTTGTACTCCTTGGAGCTTGACTTTGATTCTATCATACATCGTTTGTTGCTTGGTCTCCTTCTTTTCTGTGATCTCTTCTATAGCTTCATTCAAATTCGCTAGGAGAAAGCTGAAGTCCTCTGGATTGAGCATGGTCTTCATCTTGGTCACAGTCGCTTTGGCTTTCTTCTTGACAGAAGACTTTGAAGGTGACCTTTTTATTTTCTTTAGAACTTCGACTTCATCTTCTAGTTGTTGTTCAACTTCTTCTAGGTCTTCGTCGTTACCTTCTTCATCTGGTGGGATGGAAGTTGTCCTTACAGAGAGGTTATCCACATCTTGAACTTCTTTAGTTTTCTTAGTCTCCTTTGTCTTCTTTGTCTTACTGGGCCCAGGTGTGTCCTGCGCAGCTTCTGGGTTGTTGATATCTAAAATATCCATTGGATCTGCTGCAACGAGGAGGTCCACCGACCATTCCTTGGTGATCTCTTCAAGTTCTTCTTATGTCAGTTTATAATAGGACTACAGTTGTTCCTGGTGCTCATCATCTTGTGGAGTAAGGTATATGAAGTGGCAGTCCGCACTGAAATTCATTAAGGGTCTGAATCTGTGGAGTGTGTTCGGAGTAATGCGAGGTGTGGCTTGTATTGCGGTCTTCAACTAGATGTAGTATCTGTGAAAGAGGGTATTCGACTTCCATTTCCTGTTCATATGTGTTGTGTACCATAAAGTACTGAACTTCGCAGCCAATGGTTCAAACGGTAGGGTTTCAGGAAAAACAACATCCTCCAACATATCCCATGCTATGAAGGTGATCAGGATGAGAATCCAGCTGAAGTGGAACTCATATCCTTGGTCTTGCGCTTCTTTGCAATCCAATTCGAGTTGATCCACTAAGTACTTCGACCAATTCATTTGGACTCCTTCTACACATTTTCTTGCGAGATCAACTACAAACCCAAATACTTGCGTTGGTTTATTCTTTTGGACTAACTTTCCTGCGATCATATGACAGGCGAGGTGCACTGTACCACTGTCAATGGAGGTTACCTTGTAACCTCGCACGCCTTTTTCAACATTTCCATAGGCCTCTTTAATCTTCTATGAAAGAGCGCGATCTGCAGTCTTTCCAGGGTAATAGTCTTGCGGGTCAGGGCCCTGCATGCTCAGCCTGGTGATTTGATTGATCAGTGCTAGATCAATTGTTATACGCCGATTCAACCAGAGATATCCTCCATGGTAGCTCGCCAGTAGCAATTTTACGCAAACGTTCACCTCCTGGTGCTTGCCAAAGTGTGGAATCTTCATTACATTAAGTAAGGTGGACTGCGCAAGGTTCATCGTCCATTGTTGAGGGACGATCTTGGAATTCTTCCCCTTTTTCATCGTTAGATACTTGTGCGGGGCAAGCATACTGTAGGATTTCTGGTCACCAAGTTTGAAGTCGCAAAACTTCAATGCTGCGAGCTTTCTCTGCTTAGTGTGAACTGTGCGCACACCCTTCAGTAGGTACATAGTGATCATAGGATAGTTGTAATATCGGGGCACATTGTAACGGTTGATTTCACCTTTCAGAGGAGGTTTGTAAGAGGGAAAGATGCTTAGGATCAATTTGGTGTTCGTGATTTCATCTCTATGTTTAGTACATTTCTCGACGGTCTATCGGGATGGTCCAGCTCGAGCAGTGGATGGAGAAGCTGCTACTCCTCTTGACGATAAGGCTTGGAATCCAGTGGATATTCCTCTTTCTAACATAACTCTTTCGGTTCTTAATCTAGCGAGTACTTCTCTCACCGATTCTTCCATTGTGCTAAGCTCGTCGTACATGTAATCTCGGGATCACTTTCTCAGGTTGTCAATGGGATGAAGGTATCATAATCTAGTAGAGAGCAAGGCGGGGTAGTCACTATTCCACAATGTAGGTATTATGTGAGCTCAAGATCTCAATTGGAAAAAGTGTCTTTCGAGAATGGCGCGATGAAATAAGTAAGTAAAGTTGTAATGGATTGCTTGCAACAGATAGGAGGGTCCATTAAATCTTAATCTTTCTATTATGGCGTAGTCTAACAGTCAGGTAACAGGTCATAAATTTCTTTCGATCCGTTCGGGCCATAAACAGAATGGGTATATCTTCTTCTAATGGCTATATTACTTCGACATGGCGAAGTGTCATATGTCATTGTTATGCTATCTCGACGAAGCTCAAATTCTGCATGTTTTCCTTTTGCGGGGTTTCTTCTGGAATGTTCTGTAATTTCTCCAACTTTGCTTTCTTCTTCATGATTTTTCTAGCTTTCTTCCCAGTGATCTTCGTCTCAGTCATCCTTTTTTCATTCTAATTCTTTTCTTCTCTTGGCATGGTAACTTCGCAGTGCTAAGATTCTTTCTTTAGATCCACAGGTATTACTTGCCCAACATATTTTTCGTTCCTCTGGGGTTCTTCTAGCGTTTTGTCAACTTAGTCATCCAAGTTCTTGGGGTCAAGAACCCTTGATCCGTTCTCCTTTTCTTCAATCAACTGAGTGATCCTTCTAGTCATGAAGTCTCTTAACTCTTGTCTCTGTTGTTCTAGTTCCTTTTCTTCTTCCTATTTTCTGGCTTGGTCTTTCTCAATCCAAGGTTTGCCAAGTAACATAGTAAACAGGGATTTTTCCTCCATGAACTTAACAATCTCAAAATATTCTTCCGTCGAAGCTCCATGAGCATTCATAGATATCTGAGTGAGCTTTCCACATAGGTTTACCAACTTTCCTATGAATAACCCTATTCCTCCTAATGAAGGGGTCATGTCAGGTCTTCCTATATCTTTCCAGGTTCCTTCTGTCATAATTTTCACCTATGTTTCTTCATCCAAAACACAGTCAATGTAGAAGTCTCCTATTCTCACTTCAATCTGTTCTTTCTTCTTGAATATTTCTAATAAGCTGAGGTCTCGGTGATCATTAAGGGTTTCTTTCATTTTCATCAATAGTTTCTCTGATTTTTTCTAGGGTTCMTCTATAATCTGAGTCTTTGGATCTCCTGCTTGCTCTATATTCATCTTTTCAAGTCTAGCAATCATTCTAGGGTAATCCAATACTTCATGGTYCATAGCCTTACAACAAAGACAACTGGGTCTTCGCCCAAGGCATTCCTTAGCAAGATGTTCAGGCCTTCTGCAATTGTAACAAAGAKTTAATCCTCTCTTTCTCTTCAATGATCCCCAACTTTTCATGTACTGTAGGCTAGGATCATAATGGTTAGCCTACAAAAATTTCTTTCTAGGATCCTACATCCATTGGTTAGTCCCAAAATTCTTTCTATGCATAGGTATAACATATCTATCACTATACTTATCAGATCTATTCATATCAAACTTTCTTTCATCTATTAATGCCCTAGTTTTGAAGCTAGGATAGAATCTATCAAACATATCTAGATCCATGCTTTAGAAACAAAAAAAAATCACTTATCTTACTTCTACAGAGCACAAAGCTTTCAAATATAAGACTTTTAACTATTCTTACCTTTATCAAAGCACAGAGCTTACAGATCTTACCTTTTTATTACAAATCAAACCTCTTTCTTCGCAAATCTGACTTCTTTTTCTTCAGATCTGACCTCTCTTCTTCAGATCTGACATTTCTTTCTTGGCACAAAGCTTCACAGGTCAACAGAACACTACGCACTAGATCTACGCACAGAGCTTATTTCACACAAAGATTTTGTTCTTCAATTCCCAACAATCACAGTTCCAGGCCCCAGCAACAGAACCATTTGTTGGCACAGGGGCAGACCCAGGGTTCAACACTCAAGAGCGCACCAGCAAAGCCCTAACTACTGACCCTTTCAACAACACCTGCGAAGTAGATGAAGTCTCACCCAAGGTAGAGGAAGGGGTGGTTGCAAGACTCAGGTGTTTGCAACCTTAGCTGGGACATACATCTATGATTATCTTTCTTACAACGCACTTAGCATCAGTTATTTCCTAACATACATTCATTAATACACTTCGCAAAAAGAACAGAGCACCACAGTAATCACTCAGATCTAACACTTAGCAATGATAAAAAAGTTATACTCAATAGATTAAGCACTTAGCATATTATGTATCATATCTAGCATGCATTCATATCTCATAAGCACAAAGCATCAATAAATCTATCTAAACATATCAGAACACTTAGCAAGAGAGAGACAAATACATCAACACAATACACAGAGTTACCGTGGTTCACCCCCACCCTGGGACTACGTCCACAAAGTCTTATTTATATTATCTTGGTCAAGTAGTTACAGCACGGAGCTTCAATGACCCTTACCCCGCATAGGACAAGAGATCTGCGCAGCTCGCTAGATCCTCTTTCCCCGGGTTGATCCAAGCACTAAGCCTTCTCACACTCTGTGCACTCAGCACTATTACAACATGCATAGAGCTCTTACAGTCACACAGACTTCTGATCACATAGATCCAACTACTTATTACAGCATGCATAGAGCTCTTACAGTCACACAGACTTCTGATCACATAGATCCAACTACTTATTACAGCATGCATAGAGCTCTTACAGTCACACAGACTTCTGATCACATAGATCCAACTTATGCACTAAGCCATCGACTAGACAGGGCCTCTTTTCTTACATGGCCTAGACTTCTATTTATACATAGAGAAAGGCCTAAACAAGGGCCGACATCCCTTTCCCATTACAATATTCCCAAAAAAACCCAAAAAGCTTCCACAAAAGGTGGCGAGATCCCACGATCTCCGCTTCGCCATGCACTCCGTCTTCAACAGGCAGTCGAAGTACCAAACGATCAACTATGACCAAGTATTCCTCAAAACTTGGTCGAGGGCCAACAAGAATGGGCCCTAATTTTTCAATTCGGTTGGTCTCTACTTGAGATATTGGACAGAGCATTTCAGTCCAGAAAAATAAGATTTTACCTATACTTCTGTATGGATCATACTTTATTCGCTCCCACTGTAATTTTGGCTTGGAGAAATCCTCGCTGGGATTGGAATACCTTGGGAATCTATGTTAAGATAGTGGAGGCGACTTGCCAGTGTTGCTACACCTCCTATGCCAGAATCTGTGTCTATATGAACATTTCCAAGCCACTTCTAGCTTATATATGCTTAGAATATCATGATGGGGAATGGATTGAAACTATCGACTATGAGAATATCCCTTTTAGATGTTGAAAATACCATGACATGGCCACCTGTTCAGATATTTTCCTCTCAATTCCACCCCAGGTTCGGCGACTGTGTCTCCAGAAAAATCTAAAGATGTCTTCACCCAGGTCCAAGGGAAACGTCGACAGTGCCACAAAAATCCAACCCCTTCCCCTGGTCTAGCCAAATCATTGTCAACAAGTGACTCCTTTGAGGTCTTGAATCATATTCAGGACTCTCATACATCTGATGGGATCCCTCTACACTCTGGAAAGGAGAATTCTTGAAGAAAAGAAAAAGAAATCCCGTAGCCAATATTGGAGCAGAGTATCCCCTCAATGGATATAGAATCTTTGGAAGATGATCATATCACTTAAGACATAGGAGATATGGAGATGGATTTGGATGAAAAGGAGTTGGAAGAAATCTATCTGGTGCATCTTGAAGAATCTTATAGCAACCAAGAATTGCAATCCATTTCCCCTGAGTAGCTTAGAAAAGTTCACAAAGTATACCTTAACTCCACGACAGGGGCCACCTCTAGATCTGGAGGAGGGATTGGAATCCATTTGGATCTAAGGAAGGAGACACACAAATCATCAAAAGAAGAAAAATATGAGGAAGAAATTCCACATAGCAGCTAATTCATGAGATAAGTAGTTATATGATTAATTCTAGATAGATTCAGAAGCTCACTGAGAGCTTATTTCTCTCCCCTCCTCCACCATCCTCATGGAAATTATCTCATGGAATGTTATAGGTATTAATGGAAGGATCAAGCAGAGGGTTCTCTGAAATAGTATAATAGCAGAGAATCCAGACATCCTACTGATACAAGAAACAAAATGTGCAAATGCAGTGGAGGAAATAATTTTCTCCAAATGTTGGAAGAGAAATTATGTGTACAATGACTCAATAAGAGCAGCAGGGGGGATTACAATCCTATGGAACCCAACCACAATCATGCTTGAAAATTTATACTCCACTAAGTGGAACATAATTGCTTCTTACAAAGCAATATGATCTTATAAAGAAGGGGTTATTACTAATGTCTATGGGCCACAAGCGGCTTCAGAGAAAGAAGCTTTTCTCAATAGTTTGACAGATCTGAGCGAGCTTGTTGGGAAGAGATCATGGATCTTAGGAGGGGAATTCAATATAATTCTCTCCCTGGAAGAAAAACATGGTGGCACCCAATGACTGGACAATGATAGTGAGGGCTTCCAAAATGTTATTGACACTCTTCTTCTAATTGATATGGAAACATAAATGGAGTCTACACCAATTCGAATAAGAATTATGGCTCCAATCAAGTAGCATACAAGCTCGATAGATTCCTTATTTTAGAACTACTAATGTTGGATGGCCTTCTCATGGAGGCTAATATCCTCCCATTGTGTGGCTCTGATCACTGGCCTATACAACTATGGATCGACATTGCTAGCTCTCCTCGAAGAAAACCATTTAGGTTTGAACAATTATGATTATCCCATTCCAATTTTCAAGAGAATTTTCATAATTGGTGGGTGGAAGCAACTATCTCTCATGGATCCTTAATATACAGATTCCAACAAAAATTGAAAAAATTTAAGAAACATCTACGAGAGTGGAAGAAAAATGTCTTTAGCAACATTTTTCAATCTCAAAATGACTTAGAACAACATATGCAGGAGATACAACAATAACTCATCACTCAGGGAAGCTATGAACCCCTTCAGGATGAGGAGAGACAACTGAAAATAAAGTTGGAGAAGAGATATGCGTAGGAGGAAACCCTTTGGCACCAAACATATGGAGTTCAATGGTTGAAGGAAGGTGAGAAGAACTCAAAATTATTCCACCACAATATGGTCCACCATTGACACATCAACCATATCACCAAGTTGGAAAATGATCAAGGACATAAAATAATGGATCATGAGGGCATGGAGAAATAACTTATCAAATTCTACAAGGAGATACTAACATAGCCTTGGAAATTGGATAAACAACTCATCAAATCCCCTCATTGATCACGGGCGAACAAAATGCGACACTTCTTAGACCAATATTGATTGAGGAGGTGGATCAAGGAATTAAGGAAATGCCAAAAGGAAAATCCCACGAACCAAATGGTTTCACCCACTACAAGGAAAATACCTTCTAGCGGAGTTTTTTGCGGAAGCCCCTATAAAAATAGCCCAAAAATCCATTTATAGTGGAAGACACTAGCGGAGGCTGGTGGCCAGAGCTTTTAGCGAAAAAAATTTCATGATGTTTTTATAAATATAGAGTGCACCAGTGTGTTTTGTACAACTGACACACCAGTGCTCTAACACATGTTACACTCCTTAAATACTCTAACACATCGTGCACTCGTTAAATACTCTAAAACATTGTGTACTCCTTAAATATACTATTGTGCGCTCCTTAAATACTGATGCACCGGTGCTCTAACACATGGTGCATCATGGTCGGTTTATTTAAAAAAAAATACTCCTGTGTTCTCCTTAAATACAGACGCACCGGTGCTCTAAAACATGGCCCACCGTGGTAGGGTTAATTCAAAAAACTACACTCTGGTGCGTTATCTAAATATTGACACACCAATGATTTAAAAAATGTTGCACCGTGTTAGGGTTATTTCAAAAAAATATATAGCGGTGTGCTCCTTAAATATGGGCAACGTGGTAGTGTTATTTCAATATATATATATATATATATATATATACTCTGGTGTGGTAGGTAACTACGGACGCACCAGTGCGTCTAATAATCGAGCACCCATAACATGTTTAAATAAAAAAAATTGTCAATTAGTAAAACTTATTATATTATAATTGTCAATTAGTAGTTAGGATAGTTGTTATTGGCCTGTGAATGCGAGTTGACACATTATGCATATAACTATTGAAAAACACCATAATTAATGAGTTTTTAACCACACATATGTTTTATGTGGACAGGATTTGATATGTATTGAGTATTCTTTATTGCCACAACAAATAAAAACCTAATATTTTAACCATTAACTTCCTTGCATGTCAAAACATGCTTTTAACCACAAATATGTTTTATGTGGACATGTTTTGATATGTATAGAATATTCTTTATTGTTACAACAAATAAAAAGCTAATATTTTAATCATTAACTTACATGCTTTTCAAAACATGGTCGTTAGTCATTAGTGAGGGTTATTAGTGTGATTAGCGTAATAATGGTCGATCTGGTCCACCTGGTTAAAATACTCCTCGGTCTTTTTTTGTGCATGGGACGCTTTTCATTTTTTATTGCGTCATTTTTTATTGTGCGTGCGACGTTGTTCAGGTCTGATTCTTTACCACCACTCGACATATCTCCAATTCGATGGTTGATGAATTTCCATTCCCAAGCCGTTTCAATTTTCATTGTCATTTCAATTTACAACCACGATTGACCACCATGTCCTGGGATTTGTTGCCATATCTGGAGCCTGAGGTTAAGTAAACAAACAATTACCATTTATTTTCTTTGATGTGTGGTTGCGGACACAAATTGGAGTCGAAACAAGGCAACGTTGAGGAGTACATTGAAGCAAAAACAATGTTGCATGAAGAAACATACCATTAAGGAGGACATTGGAGCGGTAACAATTTTAAAGGTGCACCATCGAGCAAGCAAGATATTCAACAAAGATGCTAGAAAAGTTATTGAGCTTCCTTTATCTCTGTTAAAATTCATGATATATTCTTTGGTTTCCTTCTTCGATATATGCCTATGATTCGATATGATTCCATCTCTATATAATTTTCTTTTATCCTTCATCATAATCTATAGATGGCACCACCAAATCGTTCATGAAGATAAATGTTGTTCTTGATAGGTGTTTGTGAGGCTCGTAATTTCGCTTCCTACCACTGTGGCGCTAGGTTGGTACCCATGCAAGGGATTCTCCATTTATGTAGTTACTCAAAACTTCAACATGTGCTACTATATTTCAGTGATGCCCTCTGGATGACAATCCAACAATCCTTTCCCGAGGTATGAGTCTTGATTAATGTATTGTTGGCCAATATGGTCACCATTGCAAACCATCAATGCAATGACATGTGGTTGACATTTAGGGTGGCGATGTCACATTGGAAGAGTACGTAGCACCTCCAACAATGATGGTGCCCTTTTCAAGTCAAGCATGGAAAATTTTCATTAAAGGATATTAAAAGAATATTAAGTCTCCCCTTGAAATCCCAACTCTAAACCTTTTAAACATTAAAAATTCTCCCCTTTGAAATCCTAACAGGACGGCCTAAAAATAACCATTCTCGAAATCGGAGGAAACTAGTCCCATTGTGTCTAGTTCCTCATTCTGATTCCAGCCATATATTGTTTTTTTCAAATGGACGACGTATGCGAAAGATATCGCGTTCTGACTGATTTCTCAAACAGTCAAAAAGTCAATTGGTCAAATTCAATAGGTCGTACTATTGGCATCAGTAGTAAGACAACGGACATCAACATGATGTCATGATGACATCATCATGTTGATGTGGCATCACTAGGAGGTGACACGTGCCACTCAAATTTGGCATTTTCAGGTTGAGTTGGCACCTATACAGATTTGACACATGGCATTGTACCACTGACATGTGGCAATCCGAACGACAACTGATCTGTACAGATGTTGATGTGGCAGGGTGACTGTGTAGTATGGATGATGACATGGAACGACATGTGGTTGTACGATAGGTGACATGGCAGGTGACTGGGTAGGTGACTTGGTTGTAAGGAAGTGACGTGGCAGGTGACTAGTCTATACACTAGTAACGTGGTAGCTGACTGTGCATGTTGATTGTGTGTTGATTGTACGCTGACTATGTGGTACGGTCTAATCACAAAGTGACACATGGCCCAATCAAAGGGCACCACATGGCACCCCAGATTTTTCCAATATTGGCTAGTTCAAAAATTTGTTATAGCCTCCAGGGGATTCGAACCTCTGACCTCATGGGATGAGCCAACGACTTCGTGAAAAGGGGCGAACCGATCGGTCTATTATGGTGCTTGTTTAAACAAGCCACCAAATTTATATTTAAGTTGACAATTGGCGAGTTTAAGGGATAAGCATCGGTCGACGGGGGGCTAGACTGACCGACCGAGGGCTAAAGCTGGTTGTGTGGGAGCTTAGGGTTGTGTCCATATGGTCATGCCAATGACCAAGGGTCGGAAATCAAGGGCTAAATACCAGGGGCGCACCAGCCTGAGGACATATGGCACCTTCCATGTGACCTGGAGCCCGAGTAAAGGGGGTTGCACCTGTATTATTTCCAATTTTGGGTTTTTTAACCTTATTTTTTCATTTTTATGTTGTTTTAGCCTATTTTTAATAGATTTTAGCCATTATTGGGAGATCTGGAGGTCGATTTGAGGCCATATCTTGGGAGGAAGTTGGGAGATTGATGCCAACTTAAAATCTATATAAACTAGGGGTTCTTAGTAGCATTAGAGAGGTTTAGAATAGGAGAAATGCTTAGAAATTTTAAATCCAAAGCCATTTTTATGCAAGGAATCCATTGAGGAGAGGAAATTTGTGAGCCAATTCCGGGAGCTACGCTCAATCATTTTCAGTGCCTTTAGTTGTGTTGGATTCTTGAGGTCGAGCAGAAAACATATAGACTAGTTTGTAATCCTTTTGATACTTTTATGATGTACTTTTGAATAATTGAAGAGAGATAAGAAAGAATCACCCACTGGGACAAAGGCCTGGAGACGTAGGCAATATTGTTGAACTCCGTTAACAAATTTTTTGATATGGTTTGCTAATTCTTTGTGCTTACATTCTGATTTTCATATCTTATTATGGCTGCTATAATATATCATTAATTTCTTCTTCTTTCAATCAATTCCTAAGTGATAAATGAACTCATGCTTAAAACTTAACCAAGTCTTTAAAAGATCATTTTAGATCACTAACTCTAATTTTTTTATGTGTTTTTCTATGAGAGTTATAAGTAAATACTATATGTTCACCCAAAACAACTAGGCGGGTCATTGGATCCTTAAATGCATCCTTTGTGGATTTCATTCCAAAGGTCTCTAAGCATGTTTCCTTTAATGATTTCATACCTATAGCTCTCTGTAATTTCGTCTATAAGGTCATCACAAAAATTATTGCTTCTATGCTTAAGGAGAAAATGACCTTTTGCATTTCAGTAGAACAATTCGGGTTCTTAAAGGATAGATTGATCTTTGATGAAATAGGGATTTCACAAGAATGTTTGCATACTGTCAGGACTAAAAAGTTTAATTCTCTCATCCTTAAACTAGATCTAAGGAAATCTTATGACAAGGTGAGTTGGAAATTTCTTAGGATGATGTTGATACAAATTGAATTAAAATGGAAAGTGACACAATGGATAATGGGATGTGTTTCTAGTGCTAATTATGCAGTCTTGATAAATGGTTCTCATATCGACTTCTTTAAAATTAATAGAGGGCTAAGATAGGGATGCCCTCTCTCACCTTTACTCTTTCCCTTGGTGGTGGAGGGCCTTAGCAGACTTCTAAAAAAGGCATGTACATAAGGGAGTTTCAAAGGAATCAAGGTTGATATGGGTATTATCATTTCACATTTATTTTTTGTTGATGATGTTTTAATTATGGGCTCAGGAAATCATGAGGATTGGGCTACCTTCAAACTTTTCCTAGATAGTTTCTACAAGGCCTCGGGCATGGAGATAAATTGTCAAATGTCATGATTTCTTGTTCATAATATATATGACATGCTAAAATCAAGGATAATGGATCTTTTTGATATTCTGACGATTGATCTGGAACAAGGGATGAAATACCTTGGTTTTTTCATAAAGCCAAATGTGTATAGGATCAATGACTAGCTTTGGTTGATACAAAAGGTGGAGAATAAGCTAAGTCATTGGACATATCATTGGTTATCTTTGGGGGGGATATTAGTCCTAGTAAATTCTATCCTCCAAAACATTCCAGTTTATTGGCTCAATCTTGCTAAAGTCCCTATTAACATCATAAATAAACTTAGTCAATTTTTTTCCAACTTTCTATGGAAAGGAGTTAAGAAGCCTTAGGATTTCACTTAGCAAGTTGGGATAAGATTTCTAAACCTAAAGCTTCTAGTGGCTGGGTTATTCAAAATCTTCACTGGTTTGCAAAAGCTTTAGCTACAAAATATTTATGGAGAGCATTGTTTGGTTCAGTTCTTTGGAGCAAATTTATGATCAAAAAATACTTGAAAGGAGTTGATGTCGTCTTCTGGTTGAGGACAAAAGGATATAAATTTCATGTGGCATCTAATTCTGGAAACATCTTTTGGGTTCCTTGCCAATTCTGAAGCAATGGTGTGCTTGGAATGTAGGTTGTGGTTCAAGAGTTCTGGTGGGACATGACCCTTTCATTGGTTGCAACTCCTCCTATAAGATTTTAGGTGAGCTAATTAAGCTACTCCAAGATGCACAGATTTATTCTTTGGCACACATCACAAACCTTGCAATTCATAATCCCTTGGATGCTGCTGGGTGGATTTCTTCAGTAGATTTGGGCCTAGAAGGTTCATTTTCCTTGGAATGGGATGTATATATGTCAATGCTTAGAGGTAGTGGAATTTCTATGAATAATGAAGAGGATTCAATTTGTTGGTCCTGGAATAAGTCCTCGAGAAAGGTTACAACTAAACTAGCTAATGAAGCCCTGGTCGCACAACATAGTAATGAGGATCCTTGCTGGTGGTATCAAGTAATATGGAAAGTAAAGATCCCTACAAAAATTCTTTGTTTTATTTGGCTTTGCCTCAAAAAACGGGTCCTCACTAGCGAGAATTATAGACTTAGAGGAGGTATAGGCCCTTCTATATGTCCATTGTGCTTACATGATGAGGAAACAATTGTGCACTTGTTTGTCAATTGCTCAATTTCACAGCTCATCTGGATGGAAGTTCTTAAACAAATACAGATCAAAGGATACTGGGATCGTCCTTCATTACAAGAAAAATTTCTTTATTGGTTCCTTACCTTTCCAAATCACAAGTCAATTCCTTTCCATATACTTTGGGGAATTTGGAATTACAGGAATAACATTTTATTTGAATATTTTCCCCAGAATGAAGGCTTGATTTGTAGCAGAATTCTAATGTCACTAAAGGAATACAAGGATGTTTCAGAAGGTCTTAGTCTAGACTATATATTGTCCCCAGTGTACTTTGAAAACAGGCCTATTGGTTTCTTCGATGGAGTTGTTACTTGAGGTAAATGTGGAGTTGGAATTTTTCTTAAGTTTAGTTCAGAGCATGTTATCAAAGCTACACTTGTTGTTGGTGAAGGTACTAATATTAAGGTAGATATTCTTGGGTTATGGGGACTACTCACTCTGGCAAAGATTCTACATCTTAATGAATTAATGATTGCAGATGACTCTAAGGTGATTATAGACTGGTTTGAAGGTAAATGCACAATTCTCTCATAGGTTCAAAATCCTTGGCAGCAAAAGATGCAAGCATTTAAATCTCTTTTCACTTGGCTTCACAACATGCATATCCACAGGCAATTTAACTCTATAACCTTATTCACTATCCAAAGAAGCTCTGGATCAACATCTTGGCTAGTTACAATTTGAAGAATTTGTAAAGGATACCCTGGTCAGGAGTGATAAACTCTATATATTCTAAAGGATGCTAGGGTAGATAGTTGATCAAACAATTTTGTCTTTTTTGTCAATTACTACTAAGTGTATATATGTTGTAAATGAAAAACAAAAACATAAGATAAAAATAAGAGTTAAATGCAAGCATGTATTAAGTCACAAGGCCATGTTTTTTTTTTTGCGATATATAAGCCTCATTACAATTTATATTTTGTACATAAAAAATTTCCTTTAATTCAAATTTGAATATCAATAAAACTATTTTTTTAATATAAAAATGATACCATATATTAATTTTCATTCATATTTTATAACATTATTAATTTATCCTTTATTATTTTAATATAAAAATATCATTTTTTATTTTAATTCTTCAACCTTCTAATCAATATATCCTTAAAAATTGTAATCATTATAATGAAGAGATTTTATAATCAACACTCTAATCATTCTAATGAATATATCCTTCAAATTGTAATCATTATAATGAAGAGATTTTATAGTTTACAAATATTAAATGAATGTATAAATTAACACTCTTTTATATATATACAGTTTTGTTCTTAAAAATTGTAATCATTATAATGAAGAGATTTTATAGTTTACAAATATTAAATGAATCTATAAATTAACACTATTATATATATAATATACAGTTTTTTCCTAAAAATAAAAATTGTAATTATACAGTTTAATATAGTTTACAAATATTAAATGAATCTATAAATTAACACTATTATATATATAATATACAGTTTTTTCCTAAAAATAAAAAATTGTAATTATTATAATGAAGAAATTTTATAGTTTACAATTGTAATTATTACAATGAAGAGATTTTATAGTTTACAAATACTAAATGAAATAACATTATTTTATTTATATATAGTTAATTTTGTAATCAACAAGTTTTTTTTAATAATTCACAAGTTTTTTTATAGTTCACAAATATTAAATGACTTTATAAATTAACATTGCAATATATAATTATAGGATATTAAAAGAGTTTAAATTTGATTAAAGTATATTAAAATGATATAATTAAAGGATATTAAATGATATTAAAAATATATATTTTATTTTATTAAAGTTGGACTTTGGGATCCTTTGAGGATTCTTTAATGGGGCATGTTAAGGGCACCCTTCACTATGAGGTGTAGGGGTTATCCTTTTTATGAAGCAAAACCGTTATATTCATGTTTGATATGCTTTCAGGGAGGGGGACAAACAACAAAGTAGAATTTATAGTTCTTCCTACCTTATTAAAGTTAATAGGGATGCTTTTAAAAAAGGCCTTAAAAAGCTTCATATTAAGTTGGTTATCGATTGGGTCCGTCAAAAGGAAACAATCTCTTAGGTTAGGATGGATCTTTTATTGTATGATATCAAACTCACTCTCCAATCTTTTGAATGGTTATTGTTTTTTTAAAAGAACTTAATGAAAAAGTTGATTTGTTATCCAATAGAGGCTTTGCTTTTTTGGGGGGAGCTCTAAGGTTTTATGTGTTTCTTAATAATGAGGAGACAAAATCTATGGAATTTTGGTTCTAATTTCTTATATGGATGGTTTTCTTAAAGTGGATGAAGTAGCAACAATAAAAGTATCTTCTTTATATGTAATGATTATTATGTGACCTTTAAATGTACAAGTAAGAAGGAATATTTTTTCCCAAGTAGTGGTATGGAAGTATTTTGTATGGTCACAGTAGAACTTGGTAAGATTGACGGGATGTGAGATGTTTGGAAGCACCAATAAAAAAAATTTGATTTGTTGTCCAATAGAGGCTTTGCTTTTTTTTAGGGAGCTCTAAGGTTTTATGTGTTTCTTGATAATGAGGAGACAAAATCTATGGAGTTTTGGTTCTAATTTCTTATATGGATGGTTTTCTTAAAGTGGATGAAGTAGCAACAATAAAAGTATCTTCTTTATATGTAATGATTATTATGTAACCTTTAAATGTACAAGTAAGAAGGAATATTTTTTCCCAAGTAGTGGTATGGAAGTATTTTGTATGATCACAGTAGAACTTGGTAAGATGGACGGGATGTGAGATGTTTGGAAGCACCAATAATTTTTTTTTGGAGATTTGTAACATGTATATTCACTTTTTATAAATATAAAAAAAAAAAATCTATTTGAAAAAATTTCACTTTATTTTATTATTATTATAAAAATTTATTAAGATATTTGTTTAAGATATGTTTTCAAAGATATTAAATTCTTTTAATTAAAAGATATTAAACTTAATAAACTTCTTTAATATTTTTTAATATCCTTTGTATTTAGAGATATAGATATATTAACTAGCACAATCATATTAGTAAAAGTGGTTGATATAGGCAAATCTAGAGTCATTAGTCCATTAATTTTGAAAGGTGGAAAATGACCCCTAATGATGTATATCAACAACTTTTACTAATGTGGTTATGCTAGTTACAATTATTCAAGAAAAACTATGTTACCTTAAATAATTTTTTAAGTAGTTCATAAGGGAGCATAAGGGGACATAATTTCCATCCTTGCTACATGTCTTTAGATTTTTGGTCATTAACCTATTTTCTTACTTTTAAAAAAGATAAGATATGTGAGGCTCTTGAGCTAAACCTTGAGGCTAGAGGGGTGTCACACACCAATTTGGTGTCTATCTTGTGACCTTAAAATTATATATATATATATATATATATATATATATTCTTTTTGTTTATAAAATTGCTTTATTTTTTTTGGGTTGAATCTCAACATATATTTAATTCAAGTAGGTTTGATTACATCATTTTGATCTGATAATAATATGGTGAATAATTTCAATGTTAATGTTTACCTTTTATCTTTAATTTATCTTTATTTTCATTTTAATAATAGTGTATGTTATTATATTAATGATGATGATGATTAACGTTCAATGAGATTGAATTGGTTTTTTAAATCTTAAGAAGGTAAGGGATTACTTGCAATTCTTTAGAATTTTGTTTATGTGCTCAAAAAGCATTGAGAGAAACTTTCCAATATCACCATAATTTTGTTGAGTTAAAAGGTTAGAAAGGTTGGTACTCTGACAAATATTTTGAAATTGAAATCTAATCTGAGTATAGGCTAGACAATCTAAGAGAAAGTGTTTTTCATCTTCAACCCTCTTAGTGTCACAAAGGTGACACACTCTTTCATCATATGGCTTTTTAGGAATTGACTAACGCCTACTTTCACTATGGAGTGCATGCAAATTTGTTTTTATTTGATCTTCTAGATTAGGGTTGACCACTTCCTTATAATACCTTAATTTTCTTTTTTCCTCTAACTCTTTATCACACCATATTTTCTCAAATTTTGATTTAATAATATTTTTAATAGTATCTTTATTCTACAAAATGATCTCTTACATTATTCCCCAATGGTTTAACTAAGAAATATATTAATAAATTGAATTGTATATTGAATTTTTAAGTTTCAAATGATTACTAAAGTTTAAGAAGGTATACATATCCTATGTCTTTTTAGATTTGAACTTGTGACCTCTTAAGAAGAAACACATATTCTTAACTATTAAATCAACTCAAATTGTAATATATGAATATGGTAAAAAATAAAATATTAAAAATATGATAAAAAAATGAATATGAATCACATTATATTTTTATAAGTAAAAAGTCAAAAAAATAATTAAATTACAAAA
>JZKD02S1953049.1:1090636-1118036 GCA_000966675.3 Picea glauca
TATATGCAAGGTTATTGATATCACCACATATAACTCTATCATTGTAAGTAAACAACAACTTATAATTATAATAATTTGTTTATGATTTATAAATAAACAAACTTTTATTCATGTTAATATTCTGGATTATTAACATATTTTTTTAAATAAGAGGAAACTCTTAACCCATTAAAAAGAATGTAAAATCATACTCAAACTAATTGTTTCAAATTATACCTTGTTTCTCAAATAAAACCAATATCTCATATTACTCATCACTAAAACTTAAACCTAAGGATCATGTGCTTTCCTTAAACAACCTCAATTCAAGAGACACGAACACATTTGTAATTTGTAGTAGTTTAAGGACACCCTCCCTTGAATCCATACATAAATTCAAGAAACAAGAACACATTTGTAATTTGTAGTAGTTTAAGGACAATATCTTTTAAGTACTTTTTACAACATTGCATTTTTTAAATTATTATTTGTGAAAATGTAATTCTTAATACATAAATTCAAGAAACAAGAACACATTTGTAATTTGCAGTAGTTTAAGGACAATATCTTTTAAGTACTTTTTACAACATTGCATTTTTTAAATTATTATTTGTGAAAATGTAATATTCTTAAGATTAAATAATTAAATATTTCTTTTCCTTTTACCTAAAAGGAACAAAATTTATTATAAATTGAAAATAACTATCATTCATTACTATTTACTAATGTCAATATAAATTTGAAATAACCATCTCATTACTATTTGTAAATATAAATATAAATTTGAAAATAACCATCACTCATTACTATTTGCCAATATAAATATAAATTAAGTTATTACTTCTTTTTCATTATATATATATATATATATATATATATATATATATATTAAGATTACATAAATGATGATAAATTTTTTTGTGAGTTAGTAATTTTATTAAAACCTTCGAATAAAAAAAATTACAACTGTCATGCTAGCATAGGAGGCTGTGACAGTATTGCCTTGGTGGAAAACCAATGCTTTCACCTGGCCGAAAAAATGTAATGTTCGTGTAAAATTTGCAGAGCTATAAGAGACAGGGATCTAATGCTCCACGCAGGGCCAAAATTCAATATGCTAGACTGAACCGACCAAACCCAAAAGGCTGGACTCATGCTAAGACTGAAAAATCCTAAAACTGTGGAGCCGCGCAGGGCTAAAACCTTGTAAAATATATTAGCTGAAAATATAAAAACATAGGAAACCTGAACCAGAAGGAACTAGCCAGTGTCGTGGTCGAGCCTCTGCTCCGAGAAAGCCTGACGCATATACATGGTGTGTTAAGAACCTGAATAGATCAAATATAATCACCACAAATACTGAATACACAATAGATCCAAAAAGCAAGATAGAAGAAACCACACTTTATTATTACCAAACCCTTGAGGTAGGGAAACACCATACAATGGATCCTATTATGGAAAAGATCCTCTCTTGTTCACTTGCCTCTTCGAGGGGGCATCCTCCTATTGAGCTACCGATCCACAATACAATACTTCTCTTCATGTACCATTACATTACTTGAACCCCTTTATATAGTGCTACCATCACCTAAGAACATTCTAGAGGAAGAATATTCTAGAAGCAGAACCTTCTAAGAAGTTCTCTTACATTTATTATATCTAACTACCCATTTATTTTATCTAACTACCATAGTGGGCCTTATTTAATAATATAGTGGACCTAGCCCACCTTACATTGAATGACCTCTACTATTATCACTATGGGCCCTCTGCCCCCCCCAATTACCTCTCTAGCTACCTTACATTCCATCCCCCTTATGAAAGTGTTGTCCTCAATGCTTGATGTACAACCATATACTAGGGTCCCATGGATAAGTGTGGACCATAGTGATGAAGTAGACTAGAGAACCAGGGTCCCATTGAGAAATGGTAGCCACCATGTTGAAGTAGTCCAACCGCCATTGTAAACCAGGGTCCCATGTCCAATTGCTCATGTGAACCCCACATGGAAGATATCAGCACTCAATAACCAACTAAAAATGATGCTCTCAATACTGACACCTATCATGTGGATCCAAATAAGAACATCCATCCACATAATGGAAAATGATCAAATATGAATCTGGAAGGAACAATACCATTGTAGAATATACAGGATGGACGTTGATAACTGGCTCCTGATGCGGGACATTGATGTTCTCTACAGAAGGTGGAGTAGAGTCATCAAATAAAATATAAAAGTGGTTGCCATCCCATAAATGACAATTATCCATATACCAATCATCACAATCAGCCTCAAAATCATACAAGGCATATATTTCTTGATTATATTCATCCCTGATGTTTGTCATAAGAAATCTCTCTTGCATGCTATCCAATGAATCTTGAATACTACGGAAACTATCATTGAGACCATCTACAAGGTCATGCAATCTAACATCCAATGTGTCATAGAATGAGATTTGAATGCTTCAGTAATTTGTAGAATTTCTTTGAGGGTTTGAGAAGAAATAGCCATCTGAGCACCCTATGAACTCTTTGGTCCCACAACCATCATGAAAAAACCCAAAAAATAGAACAATAAGTTATGACAGAAAATCACAGTTTTTTTTGGAAAAAACCTAAAACCCGTTGAATTTAAAATGCTCATAACTTCACTTCCCGGAATCTGTTTAGGCTGATGTTTTTTTTGAAATTGAGTGAAATTGTGAAAGGAACTCAGATCTGTAATGTTTTTGGGCAAATTAGGCCTTCAGCTGCTACAGGAAAAAAAAATCGCGCCGCCGTCCACGAAAAAAAACCCTGAAAATTGCATATTTTAAAACTTCAATATCTTGACTTCTCGGACTCTGTTTCAGACGATTTTTTTTTTCAACTTGGGTGTTTTTCTGAGAGGAACTCAGATATACAACATGTTTCTGCAAATTTTGCACAAAAATATACTGAAAATATCTGGAATGCTGCAGCCCTCTTTTTTCTTCTCCGAAAAAAAAATCTGCAAAAATAAAAACTATTTGTCCACAATGTCTGCCAAGGAAAGTGCTCTGATACCACTTGTTAAGAACCTAAATAGATCTACAAATATAATCACCACAAATACTGAATACCTTAAGAACCAAATACTTGCATACATAAATACCACAAAGATTCAGAGAACAATATAGAAACCCACAACTTTATTATAGAAACCCTTGAGGTAGGACAACACCATACAATGGATCCTATTATGGAAGGGATCATTTCATGTTCACTTGCCTCTTCGAGGGGGAATCCTCCTATTGAGCTACTGCTCCAAATATGTGTCTCTTAGTAAGAAATATGAGCCCATGGAAGCTAGCAAAGAAATTATTGCTGAGTTTGAAGTTGAATCAGAGGCAGAGTCTACAGAAGGAGATGAAGCAAAGCTACAAGAAGGACATAATCAGGAAGCTAAGGAGGTCACTAAATCAAAGGTACAAAGTGTTGCAGATTTGAAGAAAAAAGAACAAATTTCTATAGTTGTTGTATATCGCCATCCACATCATAAATGTAAGGTAGCTAGAGAGGTAGTGGGGAGGCCCAGAGGGCCCATAGTGATAATAGTGGAGGTCATTCAATGTAAGGTGGGCTAGGTCCACTATATTATTAAATAAGGTCCACTATGGTAGTTAGATATAATAAATGTGAGAAGGCTCTCTAGAAGGTTCCTAGGAGATAGAGAGAGCTATATAAAGAAGTGTAAGCAATGTAATGAAGCATAGTGAAGAATATTGTGATTGTACAAGCAAGGATTGTTTGAGGAGTTTTATCCTTCCATAAAGATTAATATATGGTGTTACCCTACCTCAAGGGTTTTCTCCATTTCTTGCGATCATGTTATGGTGAATGGTTTATGGTTTATTCTTGGTATTATTGAAGTATATTTGCAGGTTTGGTATAGTTACTTAACAATTGGTATCAGATCACTTTCCTTGACCAAATAAGAGAAGATTTTTTTTTTCTCTTTTTGTAGAATTTTTTTAGGGAAGAAAAAGAGGGCGACGCACTTCAGGTTCATATCTAAATCTTTACAAGCTAAATTTGACAAAACAAATTGGGTCTTTTAATTCCTCTCGGAAAAATACCCAACTCTAAAAAAAAATCATGAAACGGAGTTCGGGAAGTAAAGTTATGAGCATTTTAAATTCAACAGTGTTTAAGGGTTTTTCCAGAAAATGCCGCGATTTTCTGCTGTAACTTATTGTTCTATTTTTGCGGTTTTTCATAGCAAGATGTATTTTACAGGGAAATGTGATGACCCTAGTATTAAAACATTCATTAAAGAAAGAAAGTCAGCATGGGAAGAGAATTGGACCCATTGGGTAGATCTCAAATTGCAAGATGATGCTGCCATTTGGTGGAAATCGTTTGATTATAAGGAGATGATGACACTCTCCAATAGAGAATTTGAAAAACAATTGTTAGAAAAGTGATCTCATGGAAAAAATAAGGATACAGAGAGAACCAAGAGTTTTTTTTCATGTGATAAATCTATATTACAGGTTCATGGTTGTATTCATAAAGAAAATATCATTGTTTCTATTAACCATAGTTGCATGCATAATTTTATCAATGTTCAGTTGGTTAATAGATTGCAAGTTCCAGTAAAGAATATTCAAAGCACACAGGTTGAGGGTGAAAATGTTCAAATTTTTAAAGATTTGAAGATTACCATGGATAAATATGTGTTTCATTCAAATTTTTATGCTATGGATATGGATGAAGTGGATATTGTTTTGGGATATCCTTGGATAGAATCAATGGGTACCATTAATATTAATGTGAAAAATAAGTTTTTGAAGTTGTGGTACAAGAAAAAGAAAATCACATTGCAGGATGTGTCTCTCAGTAAGAAAGATGGGCCCATGGAAGCTAGCAAAGAATTTATTGTTGAGTCTGAAGTTGAATCAGAGGCAGAGTCTACAGAAGAAGATGAAGAAAAAATACAAGGACATAATCATGAAGATAAGGAGGTCATTGACTCAAAGGAACAAAGTGTTGCAGATTTGAAGAAAAATGAACAAATTCCTAGAGTTGTTGTATATCGCCATCCACATCATATAGAGACACAACAGTCATCAAGGCAAGAGCGTGTGCATCAACACATTTATGCACCAGCAGGGCACCAGACAGGAAACCAATCAAGAGGTGCATGGAGGACTACCGACATTACGGGAAGAGCTCAAGCTACAGAAACAACCCCATGGCAACGCCGACATGATGCACAGCAAGATCAGGGTGGCAAGGCAACAAATAGACATCATGTTTGACTTCCATTGGGATGGATGGATGGTCGTACTTGGTACTAGTTGGCTACATTGCTTAGCCGGTCATATTATATGGTTTCTTCTCATGTTTCGAGGATGAAACATGTGAAGAGGGATGGAATGTAGTATACCTAGAGAGGTAATATGGGGTACCTAGGGAGGTACCCAATGGGAATGTAGTTATATGTTATTAGTGGAAGTCATTTAATATATGATAATGTGATCATTAAAAGTAATGTGGACTAGGTCCACTATATTAATAAAGGCCCACTATGGTAGTTGGATGTTATAAATGTGAGAAGGCTCTCTAGAAGGTTCGTAGGAGATAGAGAGAGCTATATAAAGAAGTGTAAGCAACGTAATGAAGCATAGTGAAGAATATTGTGATTGTACAAGCAAGGATTGATTGAGGAGTTTTATCCTTCCATAAGGATTAATATATGGTGTTACCCTACCTCAAGGTTTTTCTCCATTTATTGTGTTCATGTTATGGTGAATGGTTTATGGTTTATTCTTGGTATTATTGAAGTATATTTGCAGGTTTGGTATAGTTACTTAACATGGTGTTTCTACTGAGCTTGACTTTGTCCGAGATAGCCTGCCTCATGAGGCCCTGGAGGAAAGTCATTAGAAGCTCCACTCGGCGTCACCACTATGTTTCTTTGTTCTGCATCTCATTGAAGAGGCCCTTGATTTCCTCAATTCCTCTCTTGATAGCATCCAAAGACTCCTCGAGAACTTCCCTTTTGGTGCAGCGAAAGAAAACGGTAGAGAACGAAGGAGGAGGAGGCGAGTCAAAGGAGGAAGCGGTGAGGGAGCCGAAGCAAGGAGCGGGGGAGGACGAGGAGGAGATAGGAGCTGAGGTGATGGGAGGTGGAGAAGGAGGAGGGGGAGGTGGGGGATGCCAGGGGTGGGGGACGGACTGAGCTTAAGAGAAAAATCGAGGGAATTACCATGGATGTCGAACCATTCGACACGGCAAGCATAAGGATTCGACAGCGGGAACAAGTCCAAAGTGGTGTTTCGAGGAGGAAGAGAAGAGGTGAAGGAGGGAGTGGGAGCGACAATTGGTTTCGGGGTGGAGACATACTCAGATTCTAAAGAGCATGGACGAGCATGCTGGCCTCGACCTCTCGGTTCCTTGCCTCTAGCATCATACCAGGTTGCATCTCTCTTCGGCTTACACCTGGGTCGAGGCACCGAGAGAGCTACCTAAATCCAGGTGAGGAGTGCGTAAGAAAAGTGAGGCCTGTTGCGTGAAGAGCTTGAGACCAGCCAAAAACAACATCAAAGAATAGCCAGAGGAGAGGTTTTGGGCACCGAGGGCAGAGTGCACTGCAGAAATTCGAGCCAGAGAAGAAAGACGGGACCGAAATCTGGAGGATACCAAAGATTTTGAGGCCAAGGGCTCGAATGATCCTTGATTCTCCATAACACGGGCCCAAAACCTCCATGCCAGGACGGGTGATTGGACTGTGACTGAGTCTATCCCATTACCATAAACATTCCCACGAGTAGAGGCGCCAAGAATTTATGGTGCAGAAGTCACCCTGTGCCCGTCCGCTTTCACCAGGACCTTCACTAACTTTGGCCCAAAGAGCTATAATGCCCCAGATCCCGTATCGGGACCTTATGTCACCCACAGGATACTCTATTGATCTACTGGCAATCTTCTCGGGAAATCGAGTTTCGCGTTATCGCAAAACCTGTGGGCACACTCCTCGTGCTATCCAAAATTCCGAAACCCAATGGGTCAAAGTCAATGCTCTCGTTCTTGCTCGGGGATTTCCCTATCGGGAAATCGAAACATGTGATGTCGTGGTTCACTTGCACTGCGAACTCCCGAACCCCGAACTCCGATACGCATGTGCGCTTTCAACCTGCCACGTCACTTTCTCTCTCCGCCCTATCGGGAATCGCGTGATCGTGATTTCACCGGACACATTTTCTTTGTACCCAAAATTCCCGAATGCCGAATCCCGACCCTCCGGGATCTTGTGCCACCTGTCCCTATAGTGATCAACGACTCCAACAGCTTCGGGAAATCACTACTCGCGATTTCGACAAGGGTGATATTCTTACCTCCACAAACTCTGAGGACCAAATCCCGATGGCCCTTGGACTCCTCCTGCGCCTAAGAGTTAAATCCCACACAACTTTCCAAGGTCTGACGGTCGACAGGAATTTGTGAATCTCCTCCTGCTAGACCTGGCCGTCAATTCCTCTTTTGTAAGGAATTCTCTCGATCAATATCTTCCTTCTGCTCGACCCTTCCTTGAGCCGCTTCCTGGCACGTCTCCGCTGCGTCACGAAGGAACTATTCCTCCTGAGCTTTGTCTTCACTTCACAAGTCTTTATGAGGATTTGTTGTACTCCCTCCTTGCGACAACTCTTCGAACACGACTAAGTGCTGAAGCTTCCCTGACTCTGCACGCTCACTTGTAACAACAACTATCCTAATCCCCTTTCGCTCAGAATCGCAACTCTAAGTCTTCGTCCAGCCTGTGCACATCTTGCACGGCTTCGGTGCCAAATCTGCACTTCTGAGAGCTTAGACCAAAATTTATCTCTATCTAAACCCTGCAGTCACGCACTCCTTGCGGACAATTCAACTGCACTCCTTGCAGGAATTCTCTGGTTCAGGGTAGAGAAACAATTGAAACTAACTCCTTGTCTTCACAGACTTCACTTCAACCATGAAATCACATACACAGCATGTAAAAGCAAATGTATGACAAGAAGCAAACAATCATGAGCATATCAACATAAATACACAGAGAAAAACACAGCCATGGAATTGAATCAAAGCTTTCTCTTATTAACTCAATGTCTGTACATGGAGGTTCTGCATACACTTCTCTGCTTGCTCTTTTCTTTCTGCTTCTCCAGAATGCTAATACAATGTGCAAAGGAGGGTGTCTATATTCCGTTTCCCTCTCGAAAACTAAAACTGTCTAATCTAGACTTAAAAATCTATCTACCTGCATTAAATCTATTAAATGCCTTCCTATCTACTAAGGACGTGAGCTATCCGCTCAAGGTCCGTTTACATATACAAGTGCGCTTCATTAACTCTACACATTAATGTTTGGCGCAACAATATCAAGGTGCAATCCAAAAAGAAATCATGTTGGCTTGCCCAACTGTCTCCCGTTTTCGCGCTGGCTCGCTTGACGTGGGCGATGCTCCTGCATCATACTGCCTTGCTTGAAAATTTTCATGGGCTCCTGTCCATGAGCTCTTGCACGGTTTGTCCATGCTTCTGTATGGATGCTTCGCTTTCCCAGCTGGCATCCTCCACTGGGTGGTTMTTCCACTTGACTAGATATTCAAAATACYGTTTTCGTCTGGTTTTCTTACCTGCTYGCTTGTCCAATATGCATTCCATCTGCGGCTTTTCTGCTACTGGTAATTGCTTCTGCCACTAGATCACTGGTTCCTCAGTTCCAGTCTCTGCTTCTGCAGCCCTATATGGGTATAAATCTTCTATGTTAAATATCGGAGATATTTCGATGCCATCCGACAACTCAATCTCATATGCATTCTCGCCAAATTTCTTCAGGACTCTACATGGCCCGATTTTCTTCATCTTGAGTTTATTGTATGTTCCCCTAGAGAACCTTTCCTTCCTCAAATGTGCCAAAACAAGATCTCCAACTTCAAACTGAAGTTGTCTCCGATGCTGATCTGCTCTGCGCTTATACTCTTGATTTGAATCAATCAATCGTTGCTTCACCTGACTGTGAAGTTCCTGCATCGCCTCAGCGAACTCTTCTGCACTAGCACTGCTAGTTGCAGCTTGTTCTGACTCTCGCAATTCAGAAACTGCTCTCGGTTGTGTCCCATACACAATCTGAAATGGACTCTTGCCTGTACTCCGATTCACGGAATCATTGTACGCAAATTCTGCCTGTGGCAACACATTGTCCCAGCTGCCATGGTGTTCTGTCACCAAGCTCCTCAGTAAGTCTCCAAGACTTTTGTTGACCACCTTGGTCTGTCCGTCTATCTGCAGATGGTAAGCCGAACTAAACGCTAAGTCAGTTCCTAGCTTCCTCCATAGCGTCCTCCGAAAATGACCTATGAATTTGGTATCCCTGTCCGAGACTATGCTTCTTGGCAATCCATGAAGTCTAACAACCTCTTTGAAGAACAAGTTTGCGATGTGCATCGCATCGCTGGTCTTCTGACATGGAATAAAGTGTGCCATCTTCAAAAACCTGTCCACGACTACAAAGATGGAATCAACTCCTCTTTGCGTCCTCGACAATCTTAGTACGAAATCCATGCTTATTGCCTCCCATGGCCTCTCGGTTATGGGCAATGGCTGATAAAAACTGGCATTTTTCTTCCGGCCCTTCGAGTGCTGAAAAATTCGACACCGGTCAACATACCTTTTGACATCTGCTCGCATGCCCGGCCAAAAATACGATTCGCTCAGCTTGGAGAATGTTTTGTCATGACCAAAGTGACCTGCTAATCCTCCGCTGTGTTTTTCCTTCACCAAATTCTCCCTCATGGAGCAATTTGAAATGCACAGTTGATTGCCTTTGAACAACAATCCTTCCTGGATCATGTAATCTATCCATGGGCTCCGATCTCTGAGAACTAGATTCTCAGTTGCCTCGTATGCCTCTCTGAAATCCGCATCACCTGCATACATGTCTTTCAGATTTTCAAAACCCAATGTTTTGATTCGGAACTCCTGCAGCAACAAACATTTCCTGCTCAAAGCATCAACCACTTTGTTAGCAGTCCCTGAAATGTGTTTAATCACAAACGTGAAATTCTGCATGTACTCTACCCATTTTGCATGCTTCTGGTTCAACTTCTCTTGTTGACTCACAAACTGCAATGGATGATTATCGCTGTACAATACAAATTCTTCTGGGATCAAGTAATGCCTCCACTTCTTTAATGCCTGTATGATGGCATAAAATTCTTTATCATATGTGGAGTATTTCAGCTTCGCGTCATCCAGCTTTTCGCTGAAATATGCAACTGGCCTGTCATCCTGACTTAAGACCACTCCTATGGCATATCCACTCGCATCACATTTCACCTGAAATGTCTTCTTGAAGTCTGGCAACACCAACACTGGTTGCTCTGTGATCTTCCGCTTCAACAGATTGAAGCTCTTCTCAACCTCTGTTGTCCAATGAAAAGTCTTATGTCGCTTCTTCACTGTGTCCATCATCACGGCGCTAATCCCATTGAAATTCCTGATGAACTTCCGGTAGAAACTAGCCAAACCATGGAAACTTCTCACCTCGAACACATTTCTCGGTGATGGCCAATTTTTGATCACGTCCACCTTAATTGGATCCATCTTCAACTCATTCGCTGAGATAACAAAACCCAAATAAATGAGTTCTGTCTTCATGAAGGAGCACTTCTTCATGTTGACCAACAGCTTCTCCTGCTGCAGTCTTCTCATCACAATTTCCAAGTGTTTCAAATGCTTAGCCTTTGTTTTACTGTAGATCAATATATCATCCAGATATATGACTACAAACTTTCCAATGAATTCCCTCAGGACTTCATTCATCAATCTCATAAATGTGCTCGGCGTGTTCGTCAAACCAAACGGCATGACCAACCATTCGTACAAACCTTCGTTTGTCTTGAATGTTGTCTTCCATTCATCACCTTCCCTCATGCGAATCTGGTGATATCTGCTCTTCAAATCTATCTTTGAAAAATAATTTGCTCCACTCAAGCAATCCATCAGATCATCCATTCTCGGCAGTGGAAATCTGTACCTGATGGTAATTTTGTTAATCGCTCTGGAGTCTGTACACATCCCCCAGCCCCCATCCTTCTTTGGGCTAAGTACTGTCGGAACAGCACACGGACTCAAGCTTTCCCTGACCAGTCCTTTATCCAATAAATCCTGGACCTGGTTCTTGACCTCTTCATTCTCTTGCGGCGTTAATCGGTACGCAGCTTTGTTCGGTAAAATAGCTCCTGGTATGAGATCAATGTGGTGACTTACACTCCTCATTGGTGGCAACGAATGAGGTAATTCATCCACGATGATATCAGCGAACTCCTCCAACAGTTCCTGAATCTCAACTGGTAAGTCATCCACTCTTGTGCTAGTCAGGACAATCTTCGGTTTCCTGACCACAAAGAATTGTGGATCTTCGTTCTTCTCCATCTCCGTGAGAAGCTCCTTCCCACTCATGAGAAGTATGGTGTTGCTTACTTTCGATTTCACTTCCTTATCCTTTATCGGAAGCAACTTATGGGTTCTCCCATTTTTTTCCAGTGTATATGTGTTCATCTTCCCATCATGAATCACATTTCAATCATACTTCCATGGTCTACCCAGCAATACATGACAGACATCCATGGGAATGACATCACACAGAATCTAATCATGATAATTCCCGATTTTAAATTCAACTAAACATTGTTTAGTGACACTTACCTGATGTCCTTTTTGTAGCCACGAGACTTTATATGGACTCGGGTGCTTAGTTGTTTTCAGCTCCAATTTCTCCACCATCTCCTTAGAAACGAGGTTATCGGTGCTTCCGCTATCCACAATGACTTTGCACTTTCTGTCCTTGGCTATGCAAGCTGTTCTGAACAGTCTTCTCCTTTGCACTAAGCTTTCCACCTCTTTCTCAGGTGTCAAAAGGACTTTATGCATTCCAAGCGATCTTCCGCTGTATGCATCTTCTGATTCATCATCACGCTTCTGAGCTTCAGTGATGTGAGCTTCCCCTACGTCCTTCTTCTTCTCTGGACACTCAAATGACTTGTGCCCATTCTTTCCACATGTAAAACATGTGATAACTCCTCCTCTTCCTCTACCTCGACCTCTAGTATGAGGAAGAGTGTTTGCATCAGCAAAATCTCCCCGCCGATCAATCTGTTTTCCTCTCGGCTCAACATATGGTTGCCTCTGTTGTGAGGTTCTGCCTCTTTCAACCTTACCCTGAGGTCTCTTCCATTCCTCTTTGGGCTTTTGGAATTTCTTCTGGGCAACTGCTTTGCCTCTTGGTTGACTCCTGCCTCGCCCTCGCTGTTCTTGCTTTCAGATTAGATTCTCTTCGGCTTTTAGGGCCATCTGGTACACATCCTCAACTGTTCGGATGGTTACCATGCTCAATTCATCCTGAATGTCGTACCTCAATCCATTCAGGTATCTCGCAACCTTCTCATTATCGCTCTCTCGATGACCTGCTCAGATGTTGAGCTTGTAAAATTCTTTGGTGTACTCCTTCACCGTCATCAACTTCTGTCTCAGGTTCTGCATTCGCCTGAACAGTGTGATCTGGTAATCCTTGGGGATGAATTTTGCCTTCATCTTAGCAATCATTCGATCCCAACTTTTAATTTTCTATTTTCCCTTGGAACGTCTATCTGCCTGTAGCTCGTCCCACCACAATGCTGCATGTCCCTTCAACTTAGTGACAGCATGCCTAACCTTCTTGTCCTCTTCGATATCCTCATAATCGAAGTAGGTGTCAAGAGCTCGGATCCAGTCCAACAATTCTTCTGCATCCAGGCTTCCTTCTTAAGCTGGAATATCCATTTTGGTCTTTGAACTCATTCTGGAAATGGCTTTGATCAACCGCTCAGTTGATGCATCCTCTGCTGTGACTTCTTCTGCATGTCCAGCTTCTTCTTCAACCTCGGAATCACTAAGATCCCCTGCACCAGCTCCGCATCTTTGTACAATCTCCATCTCCTCAAGCCTTGCTCGGAGATCTCTCATCTGCCGCTCCATTTATGGATTTCCTGCCGGCCTGCCTCTTCTTCTCACCTCCCTGTCTTCTGGGTCAGGTGACTGTCTTTCTCTTCTGGGCGGCATGATGAAATCTTCTTTCTCTCTCTGTCACAGAAAACAAAGAGTCTTCCTGCTCTGATACCACTTGGTGCAGACGTCACCCTGTGCCCGTCCGCTTTCACCAGGACCTTCACTAACTTTGGCCCAAAGAGCTACAATGCCCCAGATCCCATATCGGGACCTTATGTCACCCACAGGATACTCTATTGATCTCCCGGAAATCTTCTCGGGAAATTGGGTTTCGCGTTATCGTAAAACCTGTAGGCACGCTCCTCGTGCTATCCAAAATTACGAAACTCGATGGGTCAAAGTCAACGCTCTTGCTCTTGCTCGGGGATTTCCCTATCGGGAAATCGGAACATGTGATGCCGTGGTTCACTTGCACTGCGAACTCTCGAACCCCGAACTCTGATACGCACGTGCGCTTTCAACCTGCCACGTCGCTTTCTCTCTCCGCCCTATCGGGAATCGTGTGGCCGCGATTTCACCGGACACATTTTCTTTGTACCCAAAATTCCCGAACGCCGAATCCCGACCCTCCGGGATCTTGTGCCACCTGTCCCTATAGTGATCAACGGCTCCAACGGCTTCGGGAAATCACTACTCATGATTTCGACAAGGGTGAGATTCTTACCCCCACAAACTTCGAGGACCAAATCCCGATGGCCCTTGGACTCCTCCTGCACCTAAGAGTTAAATCCCACACAACTTTCCAAGGTCTGACGGTCGACAGGAATTCGTGAATCTCCCCCTGCTAGACCTGGCCGTCAATTCCTCTTCCGTAAGGAATTCTCTCGATCAATATCTTCCTTCTGCTCGACCCTTCCTTGAGCCGCTTCCTGGCACATCTCCACTGCGTCACGAAGGAACTATTCCTCCTGATCTTTGTCTTCACTTCACAAGTCTTTATGAGGATTTGTTGTACGCCCTCCTTGCGACAATTCTTCGAACACGACTAAGTGTTGAAGCTTCCCTGACTCTGCACGCTCACCTGCAGCAGCAACTATCCTAATCCCCTTTCGCTCAGAATCGCAACTCTAAGTCTTCGTCCAGCCTGCGCACATCTTGCACGGCTTCGGTGTCAAATCTGCACTTCTGAGAGCTTAGACCAAAAGTTATCTCTATCTGAACCCTGCAGTCACGCACTCCTTGCGGACAATTCAACTGCACTCCTTGCAGGAATTCTCTGGTTCAGGGTAGAGAAACAATTGAAACTAACTCCTTGTCTTCACAGACTTCACTTCAACCATGAAATCACATACACAGCATGTAAAAACAAATGTATGACAAGAAGCAAACAATCATGAGCATATCAACATAAATACACAGAGAAAAACACAGCCATGGAATTGAATCAAAGCTTTCTCTTATTAACTCAATGTCTATACATGGAGGTTCTGCATACACTTCTCTGCTTGCTCTTTTCTTTCTGCTTCTCCAGAATGCTAATACAATGTGCAAAGGAGGGTGTCTATATTCCGTTTCCCTCTCGAAAACTGAAACTGTCTAATCTAGACTTAAAAATATATCTACCTGCATTAAATCTTTTAAATGCCTTCCTATCTACTAAGGACGTGAGCTATCCGCTCAAGGTCCGTTTACATATACAAGTGTGCTTCATTAACTCTACACATTAATGTTTGACGCAATAATATCAAGGTGCAATCCAAAAAGAAATCATGCTGGCTTGCCCAGCTGTCTCCCGTTTTCGCGTTGGCTCGCTTGACATTTAATATTACCACCTTACTTTTCTTTTCTTTTTTTCTTACTTTTTACTTCAATTAGAGCGTGACTCCGAGCGATGCCATGATTGAACTACAACGACATATGTCCCCACAGTTCGTATTCGCTTAAAGATGAATCCTCACATTCCATTCCACGTTGCTTCTATCTGCAAGTTGTGTGGACAGGGAGCCCACAAATAAGATTGGCAAGGACGTTACTTTGTATTAAAGTTAAAAGTTATAATGATTGTCCACATCAGCGTTTCACATAGTTAATTGTGGAAAGTAAAAGTTAGGATGATAAATATATAGCTTGCTAAGCTATGCAACATTCAATGTTAGATTTAAAAATAATTCAAATCCATCCACAAAGTATTCAATGTTGCATAGTAGACTGAATATTGTTCACAGAAAGTTTAGTATATTTGAAAATGTGTGCAGACAATCATTAATATTATCAATTTATTTAATTATTAGTCAATTTTAATTGGTTTTAAATATATTTAAAAAATAAATAAATTACAAATATTTATTTTAAAATATATTAAATTAATAACCAAAATTTATTAAATTTCAGTTTTTAATTATATTAGTGATTTAATGTTAGTTAGTTAATTAATTTATTTTTAATAAATTTAACTATCCATTTATCTTTTAAACTATTTAAAATTATATTATTAATTATTTTCTTTTTTAATTTTATATGATTTTCTTTTTCTAAATTATTAAAATTTTATTCTTAAATTATTATTTTGTTATGTTCAAGTAATTTAGAGGGAAAACTATATGTACACTTCCATAAATTTAATATTTAAGAGTGACTTTAAAAATAAATTATTATTATTATATTTATTAATCTTCTCACATTATATCTACAGGGAGCCTAATAAGAAGGTTGATTTTCTGTTAAAAAGGGTTTAAAAAGAAACGAAAAGTAAATTATCAGTTTTTCATTGGGAAAATGGAGAAGAAATCTCACTCCTTTCTTAACATCTTTGAAGACTAAACTTAAAAAAAGTTAAGTAGTGTCTTTGCTAAAAATATGTGTTTTGAGTTAGGACTGCTCTTCCCCTTCTCAGCGGCTCATTTCGAGATCAATATGACTTAAAAAGTTTTTGGATTTCAGCATAGTACTTCTCTTGTATTTGAGATTGTTTTGAAAGTAAAGAAAGTTTTGGACATCCTTTTAATGTGGACCTGCTTTGTAAAAAAAATTATTCTAATATAATTTTGAGATTTTTTCCTTTGAAGCCATGGAAAATAGAAAGCGTATATTAAATTAGGAGAGATAAGGTATCCTCGGCTTTGATCCAGGTTTTGATGTTTGATCCAAAAGTCTCGGCTTTGATCCACGTGATGTTTGACCCTCGTTTCAGATTTCACTCATTGCCTTGGTTCATGAACTGACCGATTCATCTGTTAAAAACCGGTCATACTGTTCCATTAAATGACTTTAAATTATTTGCATGTTGACCAATCATTTGCTTGGCAACAATACTACTTTATTAAACAATTTTAAACTTCATTTACTGCTTCGTAGTCTTCGATCGTAATTATGATTTTTTGGTCTTCATATTAATAAGATTTATATGAAAAATAAAGAAAATTAAATTAAATATGTATGAGAATGTTTGTGTTATGTTAAATTGATAAAATGCAAGCATTAAGAGTATTATATTTTTAGGTAATTTTTAAAAATAATCAAATTATAAAATTAGTTTATTTTTTTTTCAAAAATATATTAGTTTTTAATTTTTTAGCTTCATTTAAAATACACTTTTTAATTTAAAACTTATTTAAAATTTAGTTATTTTTAAAATTTATTGAAAATTTTGTTATTATTTAAATTTGTTCAAAATTTCTAGTATCAGGTGATAGTGGTCAAGTTGGCATTATGAATGGTGGCTTTGAGGGTACTAGTCTTGTTCTCCAGCCCATGCATTTGGCTTGTATCCACTTGTCATCGCTTTATCAGTGTTCATTGCATGAGAGATGGATTATGATCCACACAGGCCAGATGTGATAAAGGAGACAAAGTAAGTGGGAAGGTACAATGTAGATGGTTTCCAGTGTCTGTCTCAGTGGTCTACATCCTTGCATGGAGGCCAAGAAGGTAAATATTGTTGTTTGCACAGACAGAGTCTTTAATTATTACGCAGCAAATAACAAATCATAACCAAATATAAGATGGGAAGACAAGAACTCATAAGTTTACGTGGTTCGCCCAACTTCGGGCTATGTCCACCAAGCAAGTATCGATTCTCTTATTGTTCATGGAAAGATACAACAGGCTCACTCCACTCTTCACTCTCTCAGCCTCTAAAGGCATACACAAATTTATAGAAATTTACACAAGAAACTGAATATTGAATGCACTCATATCCATATTCTAACTTAGTCTAATTAGTTACAACCAACGTTCAATAATAGGATCTAAAATCCAATTGTGGAGGAATTCGTTGTCACCAAATTCCAACAATCTCCACCTTGACAATAATTAACCTGATACCTTGCTTCTTCTTTTCTTCATCACCTTTTCTGCAAGCCAAGAGAAGTCAAGCACCATTGTAGCTTCTCTAAAAGCACTGGTTTTGTGAACATATCTGCGCAATTCTCTTTTGTATAAACTTTTTCAAGAGAAACTCCACCTTCATCGATGACCTGTCTTACAAAATGGTACTTAATAGGAATATGTTTAGTTTTACTGTGGTAGGATGGATTCTTAGCCAAGTGAATAACACTTTGACTATCACAATGTAGCTTTACTTTGTCCTACATCCTTCCAAACTCACCCAACAAACCTTTTAACCAAATCGTCTCTTTGCAAGCATGTGAAGCAGCTATGTATTCTGCTTCTGTAATGGATAAAACAATAATGCTTCGTAGCTTTGACATCCAACTAATAGCTCCACCTGCAAGAGTAAAGATATACCCTAAAGTTGACCTCATTTTGTCCAAATCACCTGCAAAATCAGAATCAACATATCCACAGACTAACTCACAACTGCCGTTATAGGTGATACAGTAATCACGTGTGCCCCTCATATACCGAAGCACCCATTTCACTATTGCCCAGTGCTCTTTACCTAGATTTTCCATATATCTACTGACAACCCCAACTGCATGTGAAATGTCAGGTCTTGTTCTAACCATCACATACATCAAACTTCCTACTGTATTAGCATATAGTATTCGAGACATATATTCCTTTTCTTCTTTTGTACTAGGACATAAACTTGAAGAAAGTTTAAAATGGGAAGCGAAAGGTACAGAAACTAGTTTCACACTATTCATACCAAACCTCAAAAGTATTTTCTCGACATACTTCTGTTGTGACAACGAAAGCTTACCATTCCTCCTGTCTCTGAATATCTCCATGCCCAAAATCTGCTTTGTTGCTCCTAGATCTTTCATATCAAACGTCCTATCCATTTGAGCCTTTAACCTATTGATCTCAGTTATGCTTTTGCTTGCTAAAAACATATCGTCAACATACAATACATAAAGTTAAGATAATGAATATGCCATTATTCAATTTCTTAAAGTAAACACAATGATCATACTCACTCCTTGTATAATTCAGGCTCATCATGAAAGAGTCAAATTTCTTGTACCATTGTTTGGGCAACTGCCTCAGACCATACAATGATTTCTTGAGCCTGCAAACAAATTTCTTGTTGCGATTATGAACGAACCCTTCAGGTTGTTCCATGTAAATATTCTCATCCAAATCTCCATGTAAGAAAGAAGTCTTAACATCTAGCTGCTCCAACTCCAAATCAAGTAATGCAACCAATGCTAACATAATTCAAATTAAAACGATTTTAACAACTGGTGAAAAAATCTCATGAAAGTCAATACCTTCTTTATGAGAATATCCTTTTGCAACCAACCTTGCTTTCTACCTTTCTACCTTATCATCAACACCCTTCTTCAGCTTGTAGACCCACTTGTGACCTATAGTTTTCTTGTTTCGTGGAAGTTCTACTAGGTCCCATGTAGCATTCTTCGCTAAAGCATTCATTTCATCCTTTATTGCTTATTTCCATTTTTCACTATTAGAACCCTCCACATCTTCTTGATAGCAAGAAGGTTCATCATCATTAGTACTTAAAGAAACCGATGAAACAAAATCATCATACCTTCTTGGAGGAACTCTGACCCGTGTAGACCTCCTTAGGGAAGTTTGTGACTCATCCAAAATCTGTTGATTGTCATCATCAACCATGTTTTCCTCTGTAGGAACCTCTTCATGAACATCTTCAGAAACTTGTTCATGTTCACTTTCGTTTGTAGTTGAACGAGTTTCAATCTAAATCTGTTGATATTTCAATACTTCTACATGTTTCATTTGAACATCTACATCTGATTTGATGAGAGATGATTCATCAAATATTACATCTTTGTTAATGGTGATCTTGTGGGAAGTAGGATCCCACAACCTATACCCCTTAATACCATCACCATATCCAACAAAGATAAGCCTTTTTTATTTTGGATCTAATTTAGAACGTTGATGTTTTAGAATTAGAGCATAGGCTTCACAACCAAAAACTTTGATTAGAATAATTACAAGGGTGACCTGTCCATACCTCTTTAGGAATCTTGCACTCTATTGTTGTTGATGGTGATCGATTCACCAGATAAAAAGTTGTAGTTACTAATTCTACCCATAGTTCCTACTGCAAGTTGATGTTACTTAGAATACTCCTTGCTCTCTCTAGAAGAGTCTTGTTCATGCGTTCAACAACTCCATTTTACTGAGGAGTATAGGCAGTGGTTTTATGCCTATCAATACCAACTCTTTTCAATAGTTCTCAAATTCCATCGACGTAAATTCACCACCATTATCAGTTCTTAAACGTGTAATGGACCTACTAGTGCTCTTTTCCACCAAAGCTCTAAACTGCTTGAAAATAGTAAACACATCAGCCTTTCTTTTCAACATATAGAACCACACCTTCCTAGAGAAATCATACATAAGAGAAACAAAGTATGATGATCCTCCATACGAAATAGTAGGGGATGTCCCCCAAACATCAGAATGGATATAATTAAGGATTCCCTCACTAGTGTGTCTTCCAGTTTTAAATCTTTGCCTATTCTGTTTTCCATAAATACAGTGCTTGCAAAAATCTAACTTTAAAGACTTTAGACTAGGAAGTAACTTGCGATCAGATAATACCTTCAATTCTCTTTCACTCATATGGCCCAACCATTGATGCCACAGTCGAACATAATCACTGTCATTCTCAGATACAACTATCGCATGATCTAAATCAGTTCTTCCTTCTAATAGAAACATGTTTCCAACCTTCTTTGCTTTCATAACTAGTATGATTCCTTTGTAGACCTTCATAACTCCACCTTGAATAGTACTTTTATATCCTCCAGTATCTAAGACTCCCAAAGAGATTAGGTTCTTCCTTAGCTCAGGTACATGTTTCACATCAGTTAGAATCTTAATAGATCCATCAAATATCTTAATTTGAATGCTACCAATTCCCACAACTTTACATGATATATCATTTCCCATGTAAACAATTCCATCATCTATAGACTGGTAAGTAATAAACTAGTGTCTATGAAGACACATGTGATTTGAAGCACCAGAATCTAATAATCATTGTTGATCATAACGTGAAACAATACCAATTGCTAAAACTTTATCAGCCATACTTGAACTTGTTGCTGAACCTGTTTCAGTTGTGTTTGCTTCCTTCATCTCCTTTGGAGGGTCTTCTTTGGAGGCTTGTTGTTGCTTCCAACAATCCTTCTTCAGGTGTCCAGATTTGCCACAAAACCAATACTTAAGCTTGCTCTTCTTGCCCTTCGAATTTGATCGAGAGAAATCCCTCTAAACATGTCCTCTTTCTTTAGGTCTTCCTCTAACCACCATTGCCTTTGTAATGTCCTGAACCATCACTCCCACTGTCAGGCAATGCTACTACGTGGAAACATTCTCATATTTATATAAATAACATGCATTAAATCATATTAACACATTTAACTAAACAATACAGAGTAATCATAGGATTACTGCTAACATACTAAAATAATGGAATTAACATTAATTCATGATTGCAACAGAGCACATGACAATATTGCAAGCAATACAGACATGCATTTTAATTGAAATTAAACACATGCATATACTTATATTTGAAACTGTAGTAACTCCACCAACCATGTGAAGACCTTCCACGAACCTCCCAGCCTTAGACCACGTTGCTCATCACGCTCAGCAGTAGGTCACCCCTGAGCTGGGACCAAGATCCACCCAGAGCAAGGGAATCCTAGACTAGGCCGAGGTTACAGGAAAACTACACAATAAAACCAGAAGGATTCTCTCGAGGAGCCTTCTTATGCCCACTACTCATGAACTCTCATTCCCCATGTGCATTTTCCACCCGAGAGTATACACCTTCACAAACACAATCCATCGGTGCTTCACCTCTCTTTGGGTCTCGACAACAGGTTGAATCAGGAATTCTCAGAGCTCTGTAGTTGGTGATGGACTCTCTCTTGGAGAAAACCACTTCCCATCAGACTCTCTCACCTGGAGACAGCTTTTCATAGGCCTCACAACCTACCTCTTCTACCACGGGCCTGAAAACCTGGTTCTTCAACCAGTTTTCAACTCAATTCCCACAAGTTCAGGATAACATCAACAACAACATCTTTTGGTTAACTCACGGGTGACAACAACAACAGGAAAATTGGGTGTGGACGTCTAGAAAAACAACAACAGGTCACTAAGACACAACATGGTTCAGGTAACATCGGTTTTAGGATGCGTGAAAAACAATCCGCGTATAGGTCGAACAAAGACTCGACGGTTCAGATAGAGGGTGTATCAACTTCTTGAGAAAACATCACAGGCTTTGAGTTTTAGAGCTGTGTGAGGGTATGCATGCAGAGATTAGAAATAATTCCTGGTTTCAGACAACCAACGACAGAATGGAGGAGGAACCCCAAACTCAGTTTGTGCTTTAGATTTTAACCACATGCGCCTAGGTCGACACTTGTCTTCCTGGAGCTGCATGGGTTCCATTTTTCACACTTGGAGCTGCATGTGTTGCCTCTCCCCGGACTTAGGATAAAAACATGTTTTGTCACACAACTTTAGAATAATAATAAAAATATTATTCTCATGGACTTAAGCCCCTAAGCTTAGCCCCTCTTTCCAACCTTTCAGCCCCTTTCCCCTTACCCACCCCATGGAAGCTTATTCCCCCATTACTCTTTCTTCATGGTCGGTCTGCGCGCAGCGATGTTCATATATTATATTAATGATCTACATAATTACATATACAAAATCAAGCTTCTAGACTTAATACTTAGGCTCTCCGGCCTAATAAACACATAATCCCACCAGCTTATCAATACTCGGCTCACTAGCCGACAGAACATGATTACAATTCATAATATAACTGGGGAAGTACCAAGGGTTATTACAATACCCTCCCCTTATTTTTGCACTGTCCTCACTGCAACTCTTTACACAACATCAACATATTTTCAAAATCTTCAAAAAGATGCAGGTATTCTACCCGCATAGCATCCTCATGCTCCCATGTCGCGTCCTTAGGACCGTACCAGGTCCACTAAACCTTTACAAGCCCTATGGCTCGATTCTGAAGTTGTTTGCTTTTCCGATCCAATATGCGCACATGATGCACTCGTAGGACACCTTCTTGTTCCACTTGAATCATATTCCAATCAATTACATGATTAACATCAGGTATATATTTTTTAAGCAATGAAACATGAAACACATTATGTACAGTCATGGATGCAGGTAAAGCAAGCATATATGCAATTGGCCAAATCCTTTCTAGGATTTCAAATAACCAAAAAAATCTGGCTGCCAACTTGTTGTAGTTTCCTAGCTTCAAGGAACTTCTATTGGCTTTCACTTTCAGGAAAAGATGCTCTCCCACTTTAAACTCTTTGTGGGTTCTATTTTTATCAGCATAAGTTTTATGCCTGACTTGGGTAGCTTTCAAATTTTGCTTAATTTTTAGCATCCGTTCTTCCATTTCCTTGAGAAACTCTGGCCCAACTACTACCATGTCAACTGGATTATCCTAACTTATTGGAGTATTGCACTTTCTGCCATAAAGTGCTTCAAATGGGATCATCTTCAACAATGCTCGATACCCATTGTTGTAGGCGAATTCTACCAAATGAAGGTAGTCTTCCCATTTCGATGGTTTGTCCTCACATACCTCCTTAGCATGTCTTCTATTACTATGTTCACCCTCTCTATTTGTCCACCAGACTTAGGATGATAAGTTGTGCTAAAGTTTAGATTCGTTCTGAATCCTTTGAACAACCCCTTCCAAAAATTTGAGGTAAATTTTGGGTCTTTGTCAGACACAATTGTCTTGGGAATACCGTGCAATCGTGCTACTTCCCTCATAAAAATATCAACAACATTTGTTGCCTTGTGAGTATTCTTTAGTGGAATAAAATGGGCAGCTTTCGTAATCTTGTCCACCACCACCATGATTGAATCATGTTGCTTTCCTGTTCTGGGCAATCCCATGATGAAATCCATTTTCACCACTTCCCACTTCCACTCAGGAATGGGTAAAGGTTGCAACAACCCTTCTAGGTGCTTGTGCTCAGCTTTAACCTTCTAGAACTCCATACATTTGACGATGTATTCAACAATCTCTTTCTTCATACCTGGCCAAAAGTAATGGCTCTTGGCTGCTGCCACAATTTTCTGATATCCAGAGTGCCCAACATAAGGAACATTATGCATTTCATGCAAAATCATAAGTTTCAAGTCCTGAACATTAGGTACATAAATTTTGTTCTTGTACAAAAGTATTCCGTCAGTTTCCAACTTATAATTCTCCACTTTCTATGGCATCTTACCTTGTTGTATCTTTGCTACCAAATCCCTGTACTGCAAATCCGTATTTGTAGCCTTTGAAATTCTTCTTTTAAAATCAGTTCGGTACATGCTAATGGTTGTAGCATGTAATTCATGCACTCTCCCGCTGAGTGCATCAACCACTTTGTTTTCCTTCCCTTTGATATGCTTGATATCAAAATCGTATTCACAGAGAAACTCCAACCACCTACTCTGTCTAGCGTTCAACGTTGGCTGATCAAACAAATATTTTAGACCGTTGTGGTTTGTTCTCAGTTCGAACCTCCTTCCCATGAGGTAATGCCTCCACTTCTTTAGAGTGTGTACTATTACTGCCAACTCCAAATCATGAGTGGCATAGTTCCTTTCGTGCTCTTTCAACTTTCTGGATTCATAACAAATTATGAATCAATTCTAAACGAGGAATCCTCCCAGTCCTTCTTTGCATGCATCTATACACACTACAAAGTCTTTGTTCAGATATGAAATCCTCAAGATTGGAGCAGTGTTTAATAGTTGCTTCAATCGCTGAAATCTTCTCTCACAATCTTCTGTCCACTGAAACTTCTTCTCCTTCCCTTGCAAGGAAGTGATAGGGTGAGCTATCCTCGAGAACCATGTGATAAAATTTCTGTAATAACCAGCTAGACCCATAAATGATCTTACTTCCTTCACATTCTTTTGCACTGACCATTCTCTGATGGCCTCAATCTTCTCAGGATCTACAACTATCCCATCCTTCAAAATAATATGCCATAGGGATCTTCTTTTGATAAAACGAACATTTGCTCAACTTGGCATACAGTTGGTGCTCTCTTAGCACCTGCAACATCATCCTCAAATGTTTCTCCTACTCTTCCTCCGACTTGGAATACACCAGGATGTCATCCAGGAATACTATGACAAACTTGTCTAGATAGTCCCAGAATACGCCATTCATGAGGCACATAAAAACAACGGGTGCATTTGACAACCCAAATGGCACCATTGTGAACTCGTAATGACCATACCTCACTCTAAAGGTGGTCTTGTTGATGTCGTCATCCTTTATCCTTACCTGGTGATATCCCGACTTGATATCTATCTTCAAAAATATCTTAGCATCTTGTTGACGAGCGAAATTGACCATCCCTCAACTGGAAGATTGAGTCTGGTCCAGGGTTGTCTAAATAACCCAATCTATTTGGTGTAACTCATTCTGACGGGTTTGATGGCTCCGTTAGCCAATCTAAAATCCTAAAAATAAGGGAAAGAATTAACCAATTAATTACTAAATACTATAAATTATATATATACATATGTTATAACATGACTATTGTAGGTATTTTAGGCAAAAAATATACTAATATCACTTATATACATCATTTACAAATTGCAAGTTTTAATCGAAACTTACGAAATCAAATGCGAAAGTTATTTATGTTAAGAAGTAGATAAAGAAAGCACATTTAAAACTTTTTTTGTTTTCCTTTATAAATCTAACAAATCTTGCATTGAATATACTATGAAACACAGACATGTGGGTAGTCAAAAGATGAACCATACATTCTAGTTTCATTAATATGTAAATGACAGAATTAAAAAAACAAAAAACAAAGAGGCTAACTTGTTAGTGAGTTAGTTACGTGTATCCAAGCGTCTGCATGAGTGAAGAACATCCAACTGCCATGTCCAAGAGAGAAATATGCAGTGAACCTTATGACTGTTCTAAATAAATTAAAAACATGTGTTGGCAACTTAAGTTTTAATGAAAGAGGAGGAAACACAAACATAACCCTGTGATATTATAATTGCATATAATTACAATGAGATAAATCTGAAAGTAACCTATGCATTTCATCATTCAATTAAAATTCAAAGATAAATCATATCATTCTAATTGGAGATATGATCACACCATTTATATTTTGAGCAGCAAATTATAGATGATATTTATAATATAAACATCCCGCACATAATAGATCATTAAGTCTAAAGATATTAGACCTATTAATGTATTAGGATTAACAAAACATAAATGAAAACATCATTAAAAAAAGACTAAAGCCAAAATGCATATATGTTGTTTCATTAAGTCTCGGAATCACTCATCCATCTTCTGCCCTTAGCCAAGATGATTTCCATTACAAAAAATGGAGTATTTAAAGAGTTTACAAAGGCTAAACTTCCTATATTCTAAGATAGGATCAGATCTCAAAAATATCTAAAAGTTACAAATATAGAGGGCTTAGAGCCACTCAAGATCAAACTAAATCTTCAAAATTTATGAGAATTTTCTCCTATTTACAAAATAAGCAAAAAGAAGATAGTTGATCGACTAAGTCCAGCATGCTCCATCCCATAAGATCAACATCAGATACATCCTATCTTGAAAAACGAAATGAGCAAGTCAAATATTTTATTAAGTAACAATTCCTAAATTTTATATGAGAATTAACTTGGCTACGGAATCTCTTGATTCTGTAGCCAATCTTATTATTGGTAACATAAATCTAAATCGATCTAGATTGATTAGAAAAATAACAAAAAACATAATTGTGATAAAAACCAAACTTACCATTCAACTAATAACAAAATTCGAATCACAATATCTCAGAATTGATCGTGTCCTTGACATTATCAGTGTTTTTTATAATGATATTTCCTGTCCTTTTCAAACGCTTTGTTTGTCTTTGTGCATTGGCCTTGAGCTCATAGTTTTCATTTACCAATGAGTCATTTTGAGCTGTGAGAGCTTTGATCCTTTCTTGAAGGATGGGGATGTCTGTGTAGTACTAACCTATCCAATGTAAACAAACTTCACAATGTACAACAGGGACAATCGGTTGAGGAAGCGTGTAATTGTGTGCTAAAACACCACTGTTATCCACTGTCGGCCTTTGACCAAGCTTGATACCTGTAAATTCCTTGTTGTATTTTAGATACGGTGGGAGATTATTCACATAATTGAATGGTTGATCTGGTTCAGAACAATTCATATCTTCCTGTACTAGAAACCTCTCGATCTCGGAGTCTGAATCCTCACGGATCTCAATCGAGCTGACATGAGGTTTAGATTTATTACACAAACTCCTTGAAATGAGTCGGCCAACCCTCTTATTACGAAACCCTATTTCTTGATTTTTCTTTGACTGTTTGCGAGGGTTTTGTTGTTGGATTTTACAGTAGGATTAGGGAAAACAATTTTCTCATGCTCAGGAGTTTTAATAACCTTAGAACTATCATCCTGTTGCTTATGAAAAGACTGATCGGGCAATGCCCTTTCACGAGGGTTTTCATACAAGAAATTTGGTCAGCCACTTGAGAACCCAAGAGATTTCTCTATCATAGGTTTATCCACCACAGGGTTTCAACAGAAGTCTCTGTAACAAAACCATTTCAAACTAGAAACTGGTTCCAATCGTCACTCAAGGTTTCTAAATGATGAACCAACAGTAATTTAATCAAACCATGGTGAAAAAGGCTAGAATCTAAGTTCTGCTTCTTATATCTATTTGACATTTTATACAAACTTCTTAGCAGGTAAAACAACATATTTAAATGGAAGCCGATAAAATGCATGAGGAATCGGACATGGTAAAGGAAGACCAAGCCATAATGGCCTTCATGTTGGATTACTGAGAGGGGGGGTGAATCAGTAATAACGCAATTATAATCCTTTTTCTTCAAATGTTATATCAATGTAGAATTATTATCCAATAATGAGCAGTAATAAATAAAC
>JZKD02S1953049.1:1118046-1159053 GCA_000966675.3 Picea glauca
TTACTTCTTATCAACCATGAAAAAACAATAATGAGTCATATTTACATCAAACACTATTGGTTCCATTACCCAAACCTTTGTGTTATGGGTCTTTCTTCAAGGGTTGACATCAATGCCAACCAACCTTAATCAACACTTCACTGGTAATAAATTGTTTTAAAACCACTAATAAACCATGCCATCTAACCTTGAATAGGGAGACCGGAATATATTTGTCACAACATTCAATTTTTCTGGAGGTGACGAACAGACTCCAGGGTACTTCGTCCAACTTCGAATTTTTAAACCATTTTTTACCAGTGAGGGGGAGTCTTGTTGCTTCACTCAAAAATTCTTCGGTGATCTCCAACTGAATATCGCCCACCTTAGCTCTACATCCATCAAATGTAAGGGATAATTATTTGGCCACCTGCAAGTTATACCCCTGGAACTTATTAATAAATAAATCCCAACCTTGGCTCTTCATATCTTCACTCGCGTCATCATAAAGCAACAAAGTCCGAGAGCCATTTGGCTCAATTCGGATGACAGGGGCCATCAAGGGTTTCAACATATGTTAAGGGGAGTGACTCGAAATAATTGTGGGTTTAATAGGTATCAGCAACAGAAACAATTCTAAGCTGATAACAAAGGAGCAAAACTAGCAATCACACCAGCGCGACCATAATATAAGCATAAGGGTTTCAGACATGAAATTCAGGCACTTCTGGTGATGAATGTTTTGGATACAGAGCATAACACCACACCTTGATCTGTCATGAGAGGCCTGTCAATTCAAACTGCCAGCTAAAATGAAGTACAAGGTACGATCGTGGTGTGTTTAATTCCCATGAAAAGTAATGGGTATATTCGATTTGCAAAGGTTGAAAATGGATATGTTTTTGTAAACCAAAGCCAATCGATTCTTGGTATATTTACAAAGGACTCAAAATATAATCTTACAATCCAAGAGAAACTCAAAATATGTATTTCATTGATATATGATAATCTCAAAGCAAAACAAAATTCATGAAAAGAGATGTAAGCACATTGACCCTTTTAAAGACCAAGCCTTAGATAGAATTGCAATACGATTTTAAGTTTTAATGCTTGATTCATGATTTTAGTCATGAATCAAGCATGAAAATGCAAGATAAAAATAAATAGGAATAATCAAAACATCCTTTTTACAACCGAATAGTCACCTTCAAATAGAAATATTTACAGGATGAGGCATAGGCAGCTACAGGAAATGTCATTTGTCACTTGAAAAAGAAAAAATCATGTAGGGCTGCCAATAATGGCGACTTACTGGGAGAAGAATTTGTCTCTGCATCACCGACGAGTTCATGTTAGTACTTCTTAGAATGGTTACAGATCAAAGAACAGTTGAAGGAAATCAATCATCTCAATCAAATTGCAACAATCATTTCACAGTCCAACTTCAGATATCTTCCTATTCAAATGAAATCCGGTGACAAATTTTAATTATGAGAGCAACAATATTCAAGTCAAATGGCTCTGATACTGTTGACAGGGTCACAACTACTAGCAGGCGTTTATAGCCTCGACAGGGATGTCAATTACCCCACTCTGACGCCTCTGTCCTGTCCAAGAAATTTTAGTACAAATGAAGGACACTCATGACCGGTATCAAATTTTATACCTGATAATTTTCTTGAACCCGACATCGCTTCGCTGCCAGCAAGCCTATTCAGTACCCTGACGAAGTTGTCTTGGCATCATGTGTGCATTTACCCACTGCCAACAGACCTGTTCAATATATCGGCGGGTTTACAAACACTTCCCACAACTCTCTGGAAATTATTTCCAATTCGGCATAAATTTAATGGTCTTTCAGAAGAGCGGGGTGATGCTGAAAATTTCATTTTTCAGAACACTTGATATTTTTCAGCCTTTAATTTATTGCTTGATAACCTTCATTATGATCTAAAATTAGTTTTCTGATGAGACTAATTTCTCGAGGACAGGAAGGCATACTTGATATGTTTTTTTTTTAAACAGGAACAACGTAAAGAGATTTAACGATGGTCGTGTCTACTCATACTTATAAAGTGAAACTAAGAAACCTATTATGAACAAAAAGTTTCTTCAGCTAGTCTGTGTTTCAATAAGTTACAACATTGATGCTCTGAAAGACCTTAACTATTGCTTCATAATGAAGCATTCTGGTTTCCCTTCATGAACTAAAAGGTGACACTGACATAAGCTTATCCAGAGATCAATGAAAACAAACAAAATGAAAAGAACCAAAAACCAGAAAACAAAATGAAAACAGAAAAATTATGTACAAAGGTGGGTCTGGAATTTATCAGGAAAAAAACCTCTTGAGAGCTTGGCCATTCACCGGGAAGGTGTCTGGTTGTCCCTCTAAACTTTATGGACAGAAGGAGTTGGGACCTAGGCTTTTAGTGATTATGAAAGGCCCTAACCACAGGTTCTGGAACTTGGTGTGTTCCCCTTTTCCTTCGTGAGGTTTATCCCACTTGAGAACCAAATCTCCTACCTCGAAGTTTCTATCCGAAGCAGAGTTTGAATCAAACCAACCTTTCACAATCTGCTAATGCTAATCCAGTCTCTCCTTTGCTTGTGCTCTTACTTCTTCTAGTTTCAACAAGGCATTAGTTCGACTTTCAAGAGGAGGGAAATCCTCTTCCTGAACTTTTTGTGATAATTGCAGAGAGGGAAGCAGAACACGAGGAGGGAGAATTGATTCTTTTCCGTAGACGAGAAAGAAAAGATAATTACCAATAGAGGTTTTTAGAGTCACCCTATCAACCCAGAGTGCATTAAAAAGCACAGTGTGTCAGTTCTTGTGGTTTTCAGAAACTGTCCTCTTGATGATCTTGATCAATTTTTTATTCGTTGATTCTGCTAGGTCATTTCCTTGGTGGTAATAGCTAGCAGAATACTTAAGTTTGATCCCTTTCTCCAAAGAAAAAAAAACTCATATCGAGGGACGAAAATTAAGAAGCATTATCAAATACTAAACATTCAATAATGCCGAATCTAGTAATGATAATCGTGTCAAGGAAAGATATCATCTGATTAGTGTTTACCACTTTCGGTGCAACTTCATACCATCTAGTAAAATAATCCGTTGTTGTAATGATGTATTTATGTTGCTGTGAATAAGTGGGGTTATTTGGACCTATGATGTCGAGACCCCACTGCTGAAAAGGTGAATCCATTGAAATGGGTTGCAAAGGGAATGTTGCCTTTTTTACTCGTCCAACAACCTTTTGGTAGATTATGCATTTACAACATAATGCATGGGCATCTTTGAACAACGTGGGCCAATAGTACCCAGCCATTAATACCTTGTGACCAGTGGTGTCTCCACCAAAGTGCCCACTAGCTTCACCTACATGAAGTTCAGATAATACTTTCTCTGCTTCATCTCTTTCCAAACAACGCATGAGAACACTATCAAAATTCTTACGGAATAATACGTCATTTACCAACTGGAAAGGTGTAGATTTTAGCCTTAATGATCTTCTCTTTTTTGGATCGATATGGCAAGGAGAAGAATCGTGTGTTAAATAAAACTTAATATCATCAAACCAAGAATTAACAACAATTTGTGTACACCATATCTGATTTTCACTATGCTGATTTACAGTTGAGACATTAATTTGACTCTGTCGTTCTTCAATTGAATCAACCACTAGTTTGCATAGGCCTTGACCTATGACAATTTGTGCAGGGTTTATTTCGAGGTCATACTCTTGTAACAATGTCATCTAGTTTTTCACCCAATTCCCTTTGTACTAACAAGTTTATAACAACAGGATAAGACACAATGACTTTAGTTCTGGATTTCAGCAAATATGATTAGAAATGTTTCACTGCTTTGAAAACTGCATAACCCTGTTGATCTACAGCTGGGTAGTTAATCTTTGTTCCTTTGAAAGATGAGCTCATGAAGGCAATGGGGATTTCATTGCTTTCAACGTTATTTTGGGTCAACACAACAACATAAGATCAGTCAGAGGAAAAAGTGTAAAGAGTGAAATCTTGTGAGAAATCAGGACTCATCAAGGAAGGGGCTTTCACTATGGATTTTTTTATGGAATCAAAGGCTTGATTTTACTGTGGTCCCCAACGATAATGAACATACTTTTTAATTAAATTCTGCAATGGCCTTACCATTTTTGAGAAACTTGGGACAAACCTTCTGACAAAATTAATTTGGCCTAAAAAGGATTGCATAGATTTTTTGGAGGAGGGGGGGGAAGTTTGGAAATGGCTTGAGTTCTTTCGTGATCGATGATCATCCCATCACTGGATACTATGAACAAAAGAAGTTTTTCTTTTTCCACAACAAATATTGACTTCTTAGTGTTGAGAGATATGTTGTACTTGTGGCATCGTTCTAGGACAACCCTAAGGTGAGACAAGTGATCTTTCTTGTTTTTGGAGAAAACCGTAACGTCATCAAGATAGAACACTACAGATTGATTTATGAGACCATGAAAAGCAATATCCATTGCTCTCTGGAAAGTGGCCCCGACATTTATAATCCCAAAAGGCATCTTCTTGTAGGCATAAGTGCCCCATGGGGTACGAAAAGTGGTTTTTAACTGGTCTGGTGGAGACATGAGGACCTGGTTATATACCGAAAAACCGTCTAGCAGTGATAGTATTTCAGAATCAGATGCTTGCTGAAGAATTTGTTCCATTGGAGGAATGGGATAATTTTCTTTATTAGACGCTCGGTTTAGGTTACGAAAATCGACACAGAGTCGGATTTCGCCACTTTTCTTCCTTACAGGAACTAGGTTGGACACCCATTGTGTGTGTCTCACTGGGAAGATTATCTTTGCATTTAATAATTTGTTCAATTCTTTCTTGACAGTGGGTTCCAATTTGGGGTGCATCTTTCTTAATTTTTGCTGAAAAGGCTGAGTTTGCGGTTTCATGGGGATGATATGTTGTATTATATTAGGATCAAAAGTTTTTAAATCATCATATGTCTAGGCAAAAACATCCTTGATTTCTTTAAATAGTTTTATAAAATCATATCGTTCTTGCTCAGAGTATCCTGTTCCCAAATTGATATTTTGAGGATTATCCTTAGTTCGTAGATTTATTATTTCATAAGTCAAGGAAGAACTGTTCGCTTTACAATTAATTGATCCTTTAAATTTATCATGCAAATCATAGAATGTTTATAGTCTTACAACGGATCTAGGAATAGAGTTTACCATATTAGACATCGATTCAAGAGATATAGAATCCGATATTACTGTGAAGTTAAAGATATTTTCATCGTGAGTGCCTTCATCGATAATTGCACCTTGGAAAATGTCCTCCATATGCAAGAAGTTGATGATCTGTTGGTCATCGTTGAACACTCTCCAATTGGTGATGTTGTCTGGGATTGATAGCCTGAACAATAATTCAATCGAAAATGCATTCGGAGAAAGACCTTCTGCAGGTAAAAGTTTGGAAGCGACATTAGCCAATAAATCATATTCTGAATTACTTAGTCTAGGAATGGAATTGATGTTAAATGATGAAAATTTTTGTATCAAACCCCATACCTCGATTTGGTAACTTTTTAGATGTGGTGACAAGCAGTGTATGGAATTTCTTACCTTCTTGACCATGATTTCTGAGTCACCGAACGCTATTAAATTTGTTACGGCCATATCCAAGGCTTTCTTAAGCCCTTGTAGAATTGCTTCATATTCAACAGTATTATTAGTGCACTTGAACTCTAATCAATAGGCAATGAAAGGATTATTACCTACAAGGTTGATGAGTACACATCCTGCACCAACTCCTTCCTTGGATTTGGATCCATCGAAGTAAAGTGACCATATTTGAGCTTCGTCAACAGTGTTTGGCACATTTGGCAAGGATGTTGATTGAGTACAGGTCATGGATTCTGATTGTTTCTCCAGATTGGTGATGGGGGAAGTTTCAGCCATGAAATTACCAAAGAAGGTGTTCATTCCCTGCATTTCAAGTGAATTAGTGGAAGCAATAAATGGTTCATTTGCATCATTCACATCCGTCACGGTGTGCTTGAGATAACGTTCATGGTTAATCCTAATTTTGTTTGGCTGTCCATTTTCTGGCAGCCATAAATGTGACCAATTTGTTGCAAAGTAACCATGTAGTTGCTCGAACCAATCCCTGCTAAAAAATAAACCATAGACTTCGGGGATGTCAACAACAATGATGCCAATAATCTGGTGAACCTTAGGATTAGAAGATAACCTAATGAACACATTCTTTAGTTCACCAATTACCTTAACATTCGTCCGATCGAGATGAATGATTTTAAGACTAGAAGGTTGAACTTCTGCGTTAATTTTTTGGCAAACGGATAAAGGCATCACATTCGATGATGTGCCGGAATATACCATGCAATTATGTACATTTCTATTAAAAATTTCAAAAGTTAACAAGAAAGGGGGGACATTTTTGCGAGTATTAACAACATAATTCTGCTGATTTTTAGTCGCTGGCCCTGAAACTACTTTAGCTACATTTGATACAGTTTTTTCAGTGAGATCCCTTTTATTTGGGGGTTCAGGTGTCGTTTTAATAAGGATCTTTTGAGCTATTTTAGAACTAATTTCTGCAATTTTCTTACTATTCAGATTGTTGTTTTTACTATTTTTAGCGATGTTCTGAAGCATTTTCTACAAAAGAAGAGGGAATTTCAAAAGTTCGTAAACAAAAATATTAGCCCTGAGTTTTTTTAGGTCTTCAATTAAATCATACTCTAAAACTAGGGCTGCTAAATTATGTTTTGTTTTAGTTTGTTTCAATTGTTTCAGGGGCACATTATTACTCATTTCAAAAGAGGGTTTACTCTGTGTTTTGATTCTAGTGTTGTAAGGATGGACAGTTTCAAAATTTGCTTGAAAAATATTGTCGAAGAAATGCCCAAAGATATTGGGAGATGACTCCTCAACTTCAAGTACTTCTTCTTCGACTATGTCTTCCAAACTTTCAGGAGGGACCAAGTTATCATGTGCTTCAAGGATAGTTTGTAGAGCGTATTGTAAGCTTTCAAAATTTAGACCTTCAGGGGTCGGATTTGGATGGTTGGGGGGAAAAGGCTTTCTAAAAGGAGGTTTAAAACTTCCTTTTCTTGAGGATGCTTCTTCGACCGATCTCTTTAAGTCTACGACTTGATTCGATAATTTTTGGACAACCTTTTGCAAACTTTCTAAGTCTGAAGTTTCTGATTGGGTTTTGGTTTGGGTAAGCCTAGCAAGAATTTCTATTTTCTTCTTAGAAGATTGGGTTATTTTTTCCTCATTACTAAGATTATATTTCAAGATCAAAATATATTTTTTGATTTGGCTTGCCTCCTCGAAGGCTTCCAGTAATGTGGACTTCTTAGATCTTTTAACCCAAATTGCTATATTATTATGTAGAGATTTAGTGTAATATGCTACAATAAGGCTTTCCGCGAGCATTGAATCAGTGGGAATTCAGTTTTTTAATGAGAGGAACCTTTGGTTAAAATCTTTTACTTTCTCTTTAGGGTTCATTTTTAAGCTAGAAAGTTCCATAACTAAGACTTCGGGAGATTTATCATCTCCGAACTTCTCTAAGAAATAGGTTTTGAATCTGTCCCAAGATACAATGGTGTGAGGTTGTTGGGAAAAATACCATGTAGAGGCATTGTCCTCAAACGTGTCAGGAAAAAGTCTACATACTACATCTTCATGTTCTACACTTCGGAGTCTAATGGCTAGCATGAATTGCTTTATGTGATGTTTGGCGATTTGCTTAGAATCTGGATCGAACTTAGGTAATCATTTCTCTGGGTGTTTTGGTAAAGGGTTTTGGGGTCCAGGTACAATCACAACATCTTGATCGAGCCATGGTCTGGTGGGATCGTTTTGTTTTTCCATGGGTGTAGGTGGTGTCGAAGGATGAGATGGTTCAGATGATGAATTGCCTTCATTAGATGACTCTCCTCCTGAAGAGGACGGAGATGAATGAGGTGGGGAAGGTGGAATACCATATTCCCTGGCTCCAAGAGTAGGTGTATCAGTAGGATTGATAGTATCGTCTCCTAGAGGGTTTAAAAGAAGACCAGTGCCTTCAAGATGTTCTTTGATATCAGAGAAATTTAAGGGTTGATTCAGTGGCCTACCAGGTTGTCTGATACGGGCCAAAGCAGTGTGTTTCTTTAAGAGTGACTGACGAACAATTTCTTGTACGTCGGCCCCTTGAGGGTTTGGTGTTACCGGTTCAACTGGAATCTAGGGATTTTCGTTCGAGGTAGTTGTTGTTTCAGAAGTAATGTTGTTGTCAGAATGAATCTATGTTACTATAGGGGAGTGAGTGTGTGGGGGTGGAGTCTTGCGACTTCCACGTGCCATCAATTGTATTTAGGCCCTCCTTCTAGTTCCATTTGTTGACGGGCAAAATTGACTACCCATCAAATAAAAGAACGAGTCTGGTCCGGGGTTGTCTAAATAACCCAAGTTGTTTGGTGTAACTCATTCTGACAGGTTTAATGGCTCTGTTAGCCAATCTAAAATCCTAAAAATAAGAGAAAGAAATAACTAATTAATTACTAAATACTATAAATTATATATATACATATGTTATAACATGACTATTGTAGGTTTTTTAAGCAGAAAATATACTACTATCACTTATATACATCATTTACAAATTGCAAGTTTTAATTGAAACTTACGAAATCAAATTTGAAAGTTATTTCTATTAAGAAGTAGATAAAGAAAGCACATTTAAATTTTTTTTTATTTTCCTTTATAAATCTAAAAAATATTGCATTGAATACACTATGAAACACAGATGTGTAGGTAGTCAAAAGTTGAACCATACATTCTGGTTTCATTAATATGTAAATGACAGAATTAAAAAAAAACAAAACAAAGAGGCTAACATGTCAGTGAGTTAGTGAGGTGTATCAAAGCGTCTGCATGAGTGAAGAACATCCAACTGCCATATCCAAGAGAGAAATCTGCAATGAACCTTATGACTGTTCTAAATAAATTCAAAACGTGTATTGGAAGCTTAAGTTTTAATGACAGGGGAGGAAACATAAACATAACCCTGTGATCTTATAATTGCATATAATTACAGCGAGATAAATCTGAAAGTAACCTATTCATTTCATCATTCAATTAAAATTCAAAGATAAATCCTATCATTCTAATTCGAGATATGATCACAACATTTATATTTTGAGAAACAAATTATAGATGATATTTATAATATAAACATCCCTCACATAATAGATCATTAAGTCTAAAGCTATCATACCTATTAATGTATTAGGATTAACAAAACATAAATGAAAACATAATTAACAAAAGGCTAAAGACAAAATGCATATATGTTGTTTAATTAAGTCTTGGAATCACTCGTCCATCTTCTGCCCTCAACCAAGATGATTTCCATTACAAAATATGAAGTATTTAAAGATTTTACAAAGGCTAAACTTCCTATCTTCTAAGATAGGATCAGATCTCAAAAAGATCTAAAAGTTACAAATATAGAGGGCTTAGAGCCACTCAAGATCAAACTAAATCTTCAAAATTTATGAGAATTTTCTCCTATTTACAAAATAAGAAAAAAGAAGATAGATGATCGACTAAGTCCATCATGCTCCATCCCATAAGATCAGCATCAGATACATCCTATCCTGAAAAACGAAATGAGAAAGTCAAATATTTTATTAACTAACAATTCCTAAATTTTATATGAGAATTGACTTGGCTACAGAATCTCTCGATTCTGTAGCCAGTCTTATTATTGGTGTTGTAATAGATATCAAAATCGACTGCGCTGCCCGAGATTGGTTCTGGATGCTGTAGCATTTACGTCCAAGCAAAATCAAAATGGAAATGACTCTGTTGGCATGAAGTCACTAAAGGCTTTGGCACTTCTTGGGGCAGGGGGTCTGGCTTATTTGGATTTGCAGGTATAGAAGCTACTGACGAGACAGAACATGGCTTAGATTGCCCAAGCTACCCATAGCCACATAAGGGAATTCTAAGTTCTTATGATCACGCATCAAATTCTCCCGCATTACATAAGAGGTCCATTTACTCCTAGAAGTGAATATGCAAAGAGTTGTTTTGAGGGTTATTCTACCTTTCCTAACTACATGGCTAATACGAAATCTTCAAAAGCTCAGGTCCGTTCTCATAGTGCTCCTAAACAAAGGCCAGATTCTTATGAAAGGAATGTAGTGTCATATAGGAGAAGGATGTCTTTGCAAGGAGCAGTGGATGATGGGTCAAGCTTCACCAGTGCAATGATGCAAAGGTTATTTTCTTAGGTCCCCTCAGTTCGCAAAGGCTATCAGTATGTTGGTCCAGTTATGCTAGACAGATTGAGAATGTCACTCAGGGATGGTCAATTTGAGACGGCTTCCACAACAAATGGTTAAAAGTATGTTGAGAATTGTCTAAGCATCTCTACTTGATGTCATGACACATCACATCTTTACGGAAGACTGTTATTGACTGCTTTGATTATCTTCTCTTCTATTTCTCTTACTGGGGTTGTGTGAATGTAATAGAAGACACAAGGTAGTCCCTTATAAAGTTTGCGCAATATAACTGATGATCCTCCAATTATTGGGGCAATTCTGTTGTGGAAGTTATATGAGACACAAGATTATCTGATGTTGTTGAGAGCATATGAGAGTATAGCACATAATCATGAATAACAGAAGTCATAGTGTGCTCGACCGATGAAAGCGAAAGCGAGAGTGCCCTGCAAGTTTCTTCTGTCTGCAGGCACAAATGCATACAATGAATTGAAGGGTGCTACTCTCAACAGAACAATTATGAGAATTAGCAAACAGTTCTCGCCTCAGACCCTCGCTAAACTCACCACTACAAGAAACACTAGTAGGAATACAGCACATGTATATTCACATATCAAATTTTACAGAAGTCGCATTACGAATCCAGTTCGTTGTAGCGACAACATTGCTTCCTCTTATATCCAGTTTGGACTACGACAATGGAGGGGAGTTCTACTATTCGTGTTCCAAATACATGTAACAGGAAGTCCGAAAAAGTTTTATGAATGGTCTGTTCGACCACTTCTGTGACGATGAGTGGTTCTCGTATTTTTATCCATGATCAAAATAATGTACGGCCCTTAGTGGCCACGAATAAGAATCTCTATCAGCATGCGGGAAAGAAATGAGGCATATCAAGTGGAATCAGCACCGCGCTATTAAAAGGAAATGGTTACTGTGAAATTAATCCACTACTACACAGATAGAGAGCCGTGATGATAGCTTGTCAAAATCCTTCGATTTGAAAATGCAGGAGATGCGTTATCAAATTACATGAACAAAAAGGCAACGATTTCAGTCGAAATTTTTAGGGTTTCAGGAAAGATGCGGCGAGACTCTACAAACAAGGAGCAATGACCCAATTCAAATCATCATGCCATTTTAGTAGGACAGGATTCATACAACACTCCCTTATTAAAGGTGTGCGGGAGGTGATGACAGATATTCTGTCCATCGCAGATGCATAATGTAATCATATTAAAACGGACATTTTGCAGGCCAATCACTGCATATACAGAATGGAGGTACAACTCCAAACGACGTAAATCACATTATCTCCTGGACTCCTAACCCTAATCCCGCCCACTGTGACAGCTTCTACAGATGCGTGGAGAATGATGAGTGGCAATGATGGGTATAACCGTAGCGACTCTTTCACCACATACTGGAGGATTTCTTGTGCTGATCCTGTTGCAGTAAAGCATGCTTTGGCAATGGCTTCTAACTTAGCTACGAGAGATCCATATGCTATGGCCATGGTTGTAGCGAAGCTTTCTCTTCCTGGAGGTTCTCTACAGGAGGTTATTCACTTGCATGATGTTCTGGCTAGGGTATATCTTGCCAGATTGTGCTATACTTGGTCCAGGGCTCGTGTACTTGACGAAAAGTCTGATATAAAATATCAGTTCACAAATATTCTCTATCAGTTGCTTTTGGATCCAAGTGAGAGGATCTGTTTTGAGGCTATCATGTGCATCCTTGGGAAATTTGATAATACAGAAACGCCTGAAGAACGTGCTGCAGGTTGGGCTAGGCTAACTAGCAAAATTCTTAAATTACCGGATGCACCTTCTTTATCATCCAATAAAGCTAACAATGCACAAGCAAAATATGGAAGTACACAATCTAAAGAGGGTCTTCCTCCAAAAGCTCCAAATGATCGACTGGCTCCAAGGCCAAGACGACCACAAGCTCTAATCAAACTTGTCATGAGAAGGTTAGAATCAACATTCCTAAGCTTCTCCAGGCCGGTGCTACATGCAGTAGCAAGAGTTGTGCAGGAGATGGGAAAAAGTCGAGCTGCAACATTTTCTTTGGGTGTTTATGAAATTGATGAAGACACTCATCCTGAAGCATTTTTAGAAAATGGAAGTATGGGATTATCTGAATCAACAGATATTGAGTACAAAGAGGGGTCTCTTTCTGAAGCTACCCGGGGAAAATTTGCTTCATTACCATCATCCACAACTACAGGAGGTAAAGAGACTATTGCACGCATGCTAGCATCACTTATGGAGGCAGTCCACACCACTATAGCATGTGAATGTGTCTATGTCTGGGCTGCTATGATAACGGCTTTAATATGGATGCATAATCCAAATGAGTCATTTGATGAACTTGAAGCCATCATTGCTAGTGAGCTATCAGATCCTGTCTGGTCATCATCATTATTAAATGATATCTTACTTACTTTGCATGCTCGGTTCAAGGCTACTCCAGAAATGGTAGTAACATTACTAGAAATTGCAAGGCTTTTTGCAACTAAAGTTCCTGGGAGAGAATGCAAATTACGCTGCATCTGAGTATGCTTGGGAATCTGCTACGCCTCCTGGCACAACTCTGATGATGTTAGATGCAGATAAAATGGTAGTTGCTGCTAGTTCTAGAAATCCTACACTTGCTGGAGCCTTGACACATCTTCAAAGATGTGCTTTCAGTGGAAGTTGGGAGGTGAGAATAATTGTCACCCAAGCCCTTATCACAATAGCAGTCAGGTCAGGTGAGCCTTTTAGACCGCAAATATATGAGTTCCTTCATGTGTTAGCTCAAGGTGGAATGCAAACAAAGTTTACTGATACACAACTTAGTAATGGTGAAGATCAAGGAGCAAGTGGCACTAGGCTTAGTTCTATAATTTCTCCAATGCTGAGGGTCCTCGATGAGATGTACAAGGGACAAGATGAGTTGATTAAAGATATGAGGAATCATGATAACAATAAGCAGGAGTGGACAGATGATGAGCTTCAGAAGCTTTATGAGACCCATGAGCACCTTCTTGATCTTGTCTTTCTGTTTTGTTATGTTCCTCGATCCAAATATTTGCCTCTAGGACCAATAAGTGCTAAGCTCACCAATATTTATCGAGACTGTCATCATATAAATGTCACCACTGGCTTAAATGACCCAACTGTTTCCCAAGGAATTTTAGATCTTGTTTATGACAGTAAAGTGGCACAAACTCAATCTCCATCAATCAGCAATGAAACCACAACTTCCAAGTGTCAAGGAAGGAATGACGAGTTGTCAAATGGTTAGTAACGGTTCCAGTAGCTGGCAGATGTGCCTGGCAGTTGCAGAATGCCATGAAGACGAACCGTTTCAGATTCCCGGAGCACCAAGAGTTTTATTTTTTCCTTTTAAAAGGCTGATGTATGTAACATGAGGGAGGAGACAGCCCAGGATCCTTGAGAGGCTGGGTTTGTAATGCATTTTTTATCAAATATAGAACATAGTGTCAAGAGATTCTATACTTTGTCACTGTCTAATTCCGTTTTCTTCCTGTATTATTGTTTCTGAAGTTTTCATCACTGCTTTTTCCACCTTATGTTCATTATTTCATCTTGTAATGGTTACAATTCAGTACAACCTCTGCCGTAGCTATTTGAAGCATCCCTTAATGTGCAGGTTTTCCTTTGTTTTTCCGTGAGTAGAACAAGACCTGTGCCTTAATCGTTTTGCCTCATTTACAAGTTTTATTTGTTCACAGCGTTTCCTCTGTCTTTCTATGAGTGAGACAAGACCTGTGTTCAGATATTTGAAGTATTGGTGTTATTTCTTCTATTGAGAGGAAGACCAGATACCTGGCTTTTTCTTTCGGTTTCGTTCATCCCCTATCTACCATCCGTCCTCATGATTTTAAAATGAATTAGACAAACGAGGTCATGCCTTTTTGTTTCTGATCTATAAATGAGTGGAATGACTATTTTAGACCTGGTTCTAGAAGTCTCCTATGACTGACCGATCAACAAGATTTATTTCTTTTAAAAATGTGCTAAAGGTTGGCTCTTTTACAGCCTAGAGTCAAATCTTGGGACAACAATTGGTAACATAAATCTAAATCGATTTAGATTGATTAGAAAAATAACAAAAAGCATAACTGTGATAAAAACCAAACTTACCATTCAACCAATAACAAAATTCAAATCACAATATCTCAGAATTGATCACGGCCTTGACACTGTCAGCGTTTTTTATAATGATATTTCCTGTCCTTTTCAAACGCTTTGTTTGTCTTTGTGCATTGGTATTGAGCTCATGGTTTTCGTTTTCCAATGAGTCATTTTGAGCTGCGAGAGCTTTGATCCTTGCTTGAAGGATGGGGATGTCTGTGTAGTACTGAACTATCCAATGTAAACAAACTTCGCAATGTACAACAGGGAAAATTGGTTAAGGAAGTGTGTAATTGTGTGCTAAAACACCACTTCTATCTACTGTCGGCCTTTGACCGAGCTTGATACCTGTAAATTCCTTTCTTTCTTTTATACACGGTGGGAGATTATTCACATAATCAAATGGTTGATCTGGTTCAGAACAATTCAGATCTTCCTGTACTAGAAACCTCTCGATCTCGGAGTCTGAATCATCATGGATATCGATTCAATTGATCAAGCTCACATGAGGTTTGGATTTATTATGCAAACTCCTTGAAATGAGTCGGCCAACCCTCTTATTACGAAACCCTATTTCTTAATTTTTCTTTGACTGTTTGCGAGGGTTTTTGTTGTTGGATTTTATAGTAGGATTAGGGAGAATAATTTGTTCATGCTCAGGAGTTTTAATAACCTTAGAACTAGCATCTTGTTGCTCACACAAAGACTAATTAGGAAATTCCCTTTCACGAGGGTTTTCATACAAGAAATCTGGCTTGCCACTTGAGAACCCAAGAGGTTTCTCTATCATAGGTTTATCCACCACAGGGGTTTCTATAGAAGTCTCTGTAACAAAACCATTTCGAACTAGAAACTGGTCCCAATCATCACTCAAGGTTTCTAAACGATGAACCAACAATAATTTAATCAAACCATGGTGAAAAAGTCTAGAATCTAAGTTCCTCTTCTTATATCTCTTTGACATTTTATACAAACTTCTTAGCAGGTAAAACGACATATTTAAATGGAAGTCGATAAAATGCATGAGCAATCACACATAGTAAAGGAAGACAAGGCCATAACAACCTTCACAGGTAATAAATTGTTTTAAAACCGCTAATAAACCATGCCATCTAACCTTGAGTAGGGAGAACAGAATACCTTTGTCACAACATTCAATTTTTCTGGAGGTGATGAATAGACTCCAAGGTACTTCGTCCAACTTTGAATTTTTAAACCATTTTTGACCAGTGAGGGGGAGTCCTGTTGCTTCACTAAAAAATTCTTCAGTGATCTCCAACTGAATATCGCCCACCTTAGCTCTACATCCATCAAATGTAAGGGCAAATTCTTTGGCCACCTGCAAGTTATACCCCTGGAACTTCTTAATAAACAAATCCCAACCTTGGCTCTTTAGATATTCACTCGCCTCATCATAAAGCAACAAAGTCTGAGAGCCATTTCGCTCAATTTGGATGACAGGGTCCATCAAGGGTTTCAACATATGGTAAGGGGAGTGACTCGAAATAACTTTGGGCTTAAGAGGTAGCAGCAACAAAAACAATTCTAAGTTGATAACAAAGGAGCAAAACTAGCAATCACACCAGTGCAACCATAATATAAGCATAAGGGTTTCAGACACAAAATTAGGGCACTTCTGGTGATGAACATTTTGGATACAGAGCATAACACCACACCTTGATCTGTTATGAGAGGCCTGTCAATTCAAACTGCCAACTAAAATGAAGTACAGGATACGAACATGGTGTGTTTAATTTCCATGACAAGTAATGGGTATATTTGATTTGCAAAGGTTAAAAATGGATATGTTTTTGTAAACCAAAGCCAATCGATTCTTGGTATATTTACAAAGGACCCAAAATATAAGCTTACAATCCAACAACAACTCAAAATAAGTATTTCATTGATATATGATAAGCTCAAAGAAAAACAAAATTCATGAAAAGAGATGTAAGCACATTGACCCTTTTAAAGACCAAGCCTTAGATAGAATTGCTATACGATTTTAAGTTTTAATGCTTGATTCATGCTTTCAGTCATGAATCAAGCATGGAAACGCAAGACAAAAATAAATAGGAATAATTAAAACATCCTTTTTACAACCGAATAGTCACCTTCAAATAGAAATATTTACAGGATGAGGAGTAGGCAGCTACAGGAATTGTCATTTGTCACTTGAAAAAGAAAAAATCGTGTAGGGCTTCCAGCACATCCTTCAACTGATCAAAGAGATCATTGATCCTCAACAGAGGATATTTGTTCTTTACAGTTACTTTGTTCAACTGTCTAAAATCGATACACAATCTCAGCATCCCATCCTTCTTCTTCATGAATAGGACCGGGGTACCCCAAGGTGACACACTTGGGCATATATACCCCTTCTTCAGAAGCTATTCAAGCTATAGTTCCAGTTCTTTCAACTCTGTCGTACTCATTCTATAAGGATATTTCAACATTGGAGCTGCTCCAGGCATCAAGTTTATAGAGAAGTCAATATCTCTTTTCATAGGTAGTATGGGTACCTCCTGAAATACATCTTCAAACTCCTTTAGTACCGCATGATCTCTAATCTTTGAGATCTCATCCTTAGATGCTTCCTCCACATGGGCTGTAAATAATTGACAGCCTTTTCTGTAGCACTTCTTCAGCTGCATTGCTAATATTTATTTGATAGAAATAACTCTGGGAATGCCTTGGACTATTCTCCGATTCTCTTTCTCATCCAGGCAAGTGAATGTCTTATTACGACAGTCCAATATGGAATGGTGCTGGTCTAACCAGTCCATCCCAATTAGACAGTCATAAGAACCTAAAGGCAAAACATTCAATTCAGCCTTTGTGCTCAGTCCATTCATGTCCATAGGATAGGACTTAACCAACTCAGTGACCTTCCTCTTGGTTCATGTAGCCAGTTGCACTAACCAAGACTTTTCATGTTTGCTTCTCGACAAATGAAAACTTTCCACCACTCTAGGATTTATATAACTATGGCTAGCCCCTGAATCAATTAAAATATTAAATGGTTGGTTCTTAATCATACCTTCCACTTCAATCATGTGCGACTGATATTCATCTTGCTTTTTGTCTAGGGCTGCGTAGATCCTTGGAATTCTACTACCCATGTCCTCCATTGTTTCAACTTGCTGAACAATATGGACAACTCTCACTTTGCCATTTTTGTGGGGACAATTTCTGTACTTATGGTTTCCCTGATAGCCCCAACACTGAATGGGAGTCTGTATTGTCCTTTGTTCCCCTACGTCATCCATTCTTGGCTCTCTAAACAATGGCTGTCCTTGAGGACTATTTTTGAAAAAGGGAGGTTTCCTTCCCTTCTGCCTCTGTTCTTTCTTGAACTTCCTATGGTCGTCCCAAGCCTTATGAAAGGTAGGTTGTTCTCTTTGTTGTTTATATAATAATTTCGCTCTTCTTATCATTTCTTCCATGGTCCTAGGGTCATCATACTAGATCTTGTCATCAATGGAAGGTGGCAGTCCACTCAGATACCTTTGAATCTTGACAGTCTCCTCTTTGATGAACAAAACATACTTCAGCAATTCCAAAAACCTACGTTTGTATTCATCAATGGCCATGATGCCTAACATGAGTTCAAAGAACTCCTTCATCTTTATGTCATAATATCTCTTAGTCAAGTATTTCTTCTTGAAATACCTATTGAATTCTTTCCAAGTGATATATTTTTTCTCTAATGTGCTTCACCTGCACAAGTTGATCCCATCACATGGATGATTTTCCTTTCAGTTGATATATCACAATTCTACCGTCTACATGAGAGGAATAGTTTTGCAGTTGGAAATATTTCCTCATGCCAAGCAACCATGTTTCTGGATCTTCCTCCTTCTTATGATCTCCATCAAACATGGGAGGATTAATATTGTTCATTTCACCCTTCAGCTCATCCACCCCAGATATCATTTGCTTTCTGGTAGGAGACGGGATTGAAATACTACATGCCCTTCTCTTGGAGTGACCTTGGGAGTGATGATGGTGTTTACCAACACTCCTTGATCTTCTTCCCTCAGAAGTTGGGTGACTCCCTTTTTTGCTCGAGTCTCTCTCTTGGTCCAACTTCTTTTCTATTCTCTCCAGACTCTTCATCAACTTTAAGTTGAATTCACCTTGTTTATCCTGAGCTTTCCTGAGCTTTCTTCTATCTGTTCGGTGAGTTTGAGAATCTTTCTACAATTTTTCAATGATCTTCATCATATTCCCTTACTTATCTATCTCTTCTCCATGCCCATTAGAGTTTGATCCTTCAACTCCCAAACGAGAATCCATCCCTTTAGCTCTGTTCTTTGAACTGGAAGCATTATGTATCTCCTCCAATTATTTGCACTCAATTTCAAATCTAATTGGTTTTGGCACTCGCTAAACTTATGCAACATAATTTACGGACAACTAGAATTTGTCAGACCATCATTCATTAAAAACAAATCCCATAGAATTCATAAACCGAGTCTATTTTTAAGAAACATTCATATTTCACAAATTTTTCAAGCTATGCTCGGCTCTGTAACAATCCTTTAGGCATTATCCCCTTCTCTCTTAGTCCCTAACTCACATGATCACGGGTCATGACACCTCGCCTAACAAAAAGTTTCTTTGCGACTTCGTGTTTCGGGAGGTTTCAAAGCACTTCCCAACAAATTCCCGAGTTCTGAACTAACAAACTCGCGACGTAGGGCAGATCAATCGTCCACGTCTACCCATCATCCAACGACTGACACTCATTGTGGAGCCTCAAGCATCCGAGTTTCGATACTTCGGGACTTCAGAAGATTTCATATTCGCACACCCAGAACACTTCCACGTCACCTTAGGTGACGTCATTACCTTACTTCACTTAAGATTTTGCCAATTGCAGAGGAATGCAATGGTGGTTTGGAGAAAACCGCCTTTCGTCTCGCAATTCTCCTGACGCTTACACGTAACCTCTCAGAGAAACCACGGTTTGGATTGCGGGATCGCCTTGGAGAATTATCTTCCGTGCGACTTGGGTCGCCGCAATGCCTTCTGGCTGTTGATCTTGATGTATCGTGATCAACGCCACTGTGGGTACTCCAAATTTTAACTATGTTATGTAACTTCGATCCCCACTAACCCTACTCACGTAGGATGCTACATGGCAGAATACTAGCGATGTCATCCGACCCCACCATGTCTACTCTTTCGTTTTGGAACATTGGGCTTCAGGTGTTTGTGCAACAACACATACCATTCTCCCGACATCCGAACTCCTGAAATTACAATATGCCCTTATGCTTGATTCAACGGTCAAGATTTTTCCTCCAAATCTACGGTGTAGATCTCCCTTGGGACTTCGGGGTTTCAAGTTTTGGGCGTTTACGCCTCTACGCAGCCCACTTCTCTCGATTGTCGAAATCTGAAGTGTTTCCAGGATATCCCTCCTGTACCTTCTCCAGATCTGATAGTCATAATGAATTTCCTTTCCATCTGAAAATATCCTACAACTCCCACACTCCAAGTGTTGATCTCTCTCTCTCTGTGGTCAAACTACCACGACGGTTGCGGTTTTATTCTACCGCTACCCCTCCTGAGATTCATAACACGACCAAGTAACCCCTTGGAACTCAGAAACATTCTGAGGTCTGAAATTAGTCCTCCAGACACAATTTCATCTCAAAACCTCGGGTCCAAAGACCACTTATCCGGCCCATCCAGGCTCAGCATGGAAACATGGCTCTGATACCATATTGTAACGTCCCCAACCATCACTCCCACTGCCGGGAAACACTACTACATGAAAACATTCTCATACTTATATAAATAACATGCATTAAATCAAATTAACACATTTAACTAAACAATACAGAGTAATCACATGATTACTGCTAACATACAAAAATAATGGAATTAACAGTAATTCATGATTGCAACATAATACATGACAATATTGCAAGCATCACAGACATGCATTTTAATTTAAATTAAACACATGCATATACTTATCTTTGAAACTGTAGTAACTCCACCAACCACGTGCAGACCTTCCACGAACCTCCCAGCCTTAGACCATGTTGCTCATCACGCTCAGCAGTAGGTCACCCCCGAGCTGGGACCAAGCTCCACCCAGGGCAAGGGAATCCTAGACTAGGCTGAGGTTACATGAAAACTGCACAATACAACCGAAAGGATTCTCTCCAGGAGCCTTCTTACGCCCACTACTCACAGACTCTCATTCCCCACATGCATGTTCCACCCTGGAGTATACATATTCACAAGCATAGTCCATCGGTGCTTCACCTCCCTCTCTGGGTCTCTACAATAGGCTGAATCAAGAATTCTCAGAGCTCCGTAGCTGGTGCCGGACTTTCTCTAGGAGAAAAATGCTTCCCAACAGACTCTCTCACCTAGAGATAGATGCTCACAGGACTGACAACCTGCTTCTTCTACCATGGGGCTAACAAATCGGTTCTTCAACCAGTTGTCAACTCAATTCCCACAAGTTTGGGATAAAAACAACAACAACAACTTTTGGTTAACTCAGGGTGAAAACAACAACAGGAAAATTGGGTGTGGATGTCTAGAAAAATGACAATGGGTCACTAAGACACAACACGGTTCATGTAACACTGATTTCAAGATGTGTGACAAGAAATCCACACATAGGTCAAACACAGACTCGACGGTTCAGACAGAGGGTGTATCGACTTCTCGAGAAAACATCACAGGCTTCGGGTTTTAGAACTGTGTGAGGGTATGCATGCAGATATTAGACAAAATTCCCAGTTTCAGACAACCGACGACATAATGGAGGAGGAACCCCAAACTCAGCTGATGCTTCAGCTTTTAACCGCATGCACCTAGGTCAATACTTGTCTTCCTGGAGCTGCATGCGTTCCCTTTTTCACACTTGGAGCTGCATGTGTTCCCTCTCCTAGGACTTAGGATAAAAACATGTTTTTTCACACAATTTTAGAATAATAATAAAAATATTATTCTCAAAGACTTAATCCCCTAAGCTTAGCCTCTCTTTCCAACCTTTTATCCCCTTTTCCCTTACCCACCCCATGGAAGCTTATTCCCCCATCACTCTTTCTTCGTGGTCGGTCTACACACAATGATGTTCATATATTATATTAATGATCTTCATAATTACATATACAAAATCAGGCTTCTAGCCTTAATACTTAGGTTCTCCGGCCTAATAAACACATAAGACCACCAACTTATCAATACTCGGCTCACCAGCCTACAAAACATGATTACAATTCATAATATAACTGGGGCACTATCGGGGGATATTACAATCTTAGATGTAGAGGTTTCTAAATTGGATTTCTTCCTTGTTTCCTTAGACAGTAAAGCTCCAACAATAACATCAAACTCAATACTTTCTGTTGAACTGAAACTAATAGAGGTAACAAAGTGATCCCATGACTTGGGCAAAGAACACAATAATGTAACCGCCTTGTCTTCAGATTCGAATTTCAATCCCATGCTAGTCAACTGGACTAAAAGAGTATTAAAAGTATTTAAATGATCAACTATTTTCGTACCTTCCTTCATGCGCAAACTGTACAATTGTCTTTTCAAGAAGATCTTGTTCGTTAAGGATTTTTCCATATATAATTTTTCCAGCTTCATCCACAAACAGACTGTTTTCTTCTCTGAGACAATGGTGAACAAAACATCATCGACCAAACATAGACATATGGCACTCAGTGCTCTCGCATGGGTCTATTCCCACTCTTCATCTGAAATGGTTGTTGGTTTCTTTGATTTTCCCAAAAGAACCTTCACCATGCCTTGTTGCATGAGAAGATCGTCCATCTTCACCTTCCAGATCTCAAAATCATTTTTTCCATTGAACTTCTCGATTTTGAATTTAGCACTCTTATTTTTTTCCATTTCAATAGATCGTCGTGGCTCGGAGAAGAAGCACAGTGCGACAATTTTAAAGAATCATCACACCTTTCGACAACACAGAGCTATGTCGATCTCTGAAGCTCTGTTGTGCCCTTTATGAGGAGATTCCTTTGTCTATTACAAAGACTTCATGCCTCACCACTGCTCCACGATTTGGACTGTTGTTGCTCCTTTGAATTCACATATGTAAGATCATTCAAAATATTACAAAGTAACAGAGCATGATGATCAATATGTGCGATTTGGACTACTTCTGCTTCATGATTTGGAATGTTCTTGCAACCTTTCTTCCAAAATTTAGTAATGATAATCAACAAATTGCATGGACCCTCACATTCATTTCACCATGGCTTTCAGAAAACGGTCGACGCTTCCTTCCAGAATATGGGCCAACGCTGAAGTACGACTCCCAAAAATTTAGAAGGATCCTTTGATATCGATGCTCCCTCCAATAGGGGAGCCCAGTACTGACCTTGGAAGTAGCGCTCCCTTCAAATATCTCATCTCAGCGTAATTCCAACTCAACGATCTCAACGCAACAACAATCCTCAACTCAATCACTCTCAACGCAACGATAACTCAATCACTCTGATACTAATTGTTTTTTGGACAGACACAGTCTTTAATTATTATGCATCAAACAAAAAATCATAACCAAATATAAGATGGAAAGACAAGAACTCATAAGTTTACATGGTTCACCCAAATTCGGGCTATGTCCACCAATAAGGTATTGATTCTCTTATTGTTCATGGAAAAATACAGTAGGCTCACTCCACTCTTCACTCTCTCAGCCTCTACGGGCATACACAAATTTATAGCAATTCACACAAGAAATTGAATATTGAATGCGCTCATATCCATATTCTAATTTAGTCTAATTAGTTACAACCAACACTCAATAATAGGATCTAAAATCCAATCGTGGAGAAATTTGTTGTCACCAAATTCCAACAAATATGACATTGGTCTTCATTTATGTCTCTGCTCTATGCTCAAGTTTGGAACATGTCAACGATCAAGAGGTGTTCTACATCTGTTTCTCCATGGCCCCTCATGGTTCTCGCACAAACATAACTTATACTCGCAAAACCTGTGTATCCCTCGCGACGAAGGAAGCAGTGGTGCATTATCACAACTCTGTGTCTCCCTAGGTGCAAGAGGCTATGCTGAGACCAATGATGATGATGATGATGACGACGACGACGACGACGATGATGATGATGATTAACATCCACTGAGACTGATTTGGTGTATCAGACCTTAAGAGGGTAGGGGATTACTTGCAAGTCTTTAGAATTTTGTTTATGTGCTCGAAAAGCATCAAGAGAAGCTTTCAAAGATCACCATAGTTTTGTTGAGTTAAAAGGTTAGGGAGGTTGGTAGTGTGACAAATATTTTGGAATTGAGATCTCATATGGGAATAGGTTGGACAATCTAAGTTGAGAAAGTTCTTTTCATCTTCAACCTTCGTAGTGTCACAAATGTGACACACTCTTTTGTCCCAGGGTGTTTTAGGGATTGACCAATGCCAAGTTTCACTATGGAGCTCGTGAGAATTTGTTCTTATCTTAGCAATGCTTATTTTTTTCTTTACACTTGTCTAAACATAGAGATAATTTTGATATTATAGATTAGGATTGATTACCTCCTTATAATACCTTAATTTTATTTTTTCCTCTAACTCTTTATCACACCACATTTTCTCCTTAAATTTTGATTTAATGATATTTTTAATATTATCCTTATTCTGCAAAATAGTATCCTTCACGATTCCCCAATGGCTTAGCCAAGACTGGACATCTTTATGCCAACCTCGCTTGACTATAAGGTGGTTAGGATTGAAATTAGAATCAATTTTAGGAAGCCTCTTTTCTTCCATGTTGAACAATTTGTTCTTATACAATAGGTATATATACATAGTCATGTTCTTGATGGGGGAAAGGCTTGCCTCTAAGAGGGGGATGGGATAGGGTGTATCTCCTTTAATTTTGAGATTATAGGTTATAAAAATCTTTTGGATTTGCTCTATATTTCTCCAGGATTCAGGAGAGATACTGCATCCCTCGACTTCACATCCATATATAATAACAGGTGTAACAAGAGTCTCAAAGAAGAGCTTCTTCTTATCCCAAATCCAAAGATCAACCAATTTACAATTGTTTTCAAGTCCATAATAAGCTTTCCTTCCTCCAATAATCCTTTTCTCAATGCTATAATTCTAGTTGAGCTTGTGGTGAATATCGATTCCAAGATATATGTATGAATTCACTTCCTCTAAGTTGTTTTTTTCATATATGAAGGTATCATAAGTGGTCTTATTAAATTTAATGATCATTACCTTAGTCTTGCCAGTGTTAACAATCATACCCATATTGAAGCAAAAATCCTTGAGGATTCTTAGTTGCTTTCCAAGATCATTGGGACTCCTCACCATAAGAACAATATCATCAACGTAAAGAAGAAGATTGATTATTATACCAGTTAGAGTAGGGCCAACACAACCTACTTCATCCAAATAATATTTTAATTTATCAACGTATATGACAAAAAGGATAGGAGACAAGGGACACCCTTGCTTGACTCCAATATTACAGTGAATTTGTTTCGACCAACCCTCAGTATTCTTAAAATTGGAAATAACATTCTCATACAACCTTATTGCAACAACCCTCAACTTGAAAGACATTGTTATCTCTTCCAACCTATCCTAGAGGTTATTCCTGGGAACCGTGTCAAAAGATTTTCTAAAGTCGACAAAACAACAAAAAATATTGGATATAGTATTGTGGAACTCCTTTGCAATGATACTAAAGGTAACAAGATGGTCCACAATTAAATGATATCTCCTAAACCTGGCATGGCCTTTAGATTTTTTACCGTGACTCTCTAGCCAAAGACTAATCTTCTTTTCCAAAATAATTCCATAAATCTTGGCTAAAATCGAGCTAATCATAATGGTCCTATAATTAGAGGGAATGTTTCTATCCCCATTTTTAAAAATAGGAACAATGAGGCTTTGCATCTAGGGTTTAGGGAAGCCTTGCTCGATTTCTAAATTGAAGAGCTTGTGTATGTGAGGGACGATGATAGGCCCTTTGATTTTAAAAATTTCATCTTGGTAGCCTTCAATGTCCTTAGCTTTCTCATTTGCAAGCCGCTTAACCCCGAACTCTATGTTATCCAGAGATAAAACTTCATCCTCTATAAGAACAATAGGAATGATTTCCATGGCATTAGGGAACTCGTAAAGACTTTTAAGGTAGGAATTCCAGTCCATTAAGGGAATCCTATTATTTTCTTTAGTATTGTGGATTAGAATTTGCCTCAAGAACTTCCTAGGTCGATCAAGCTTAGATAGTTGCGAAATTTGTTCTTCCCTTTTATTGATATAGTGCCTTTTTTTTCCTTTTAATTAGGGATTTGTACATATTGATCTTATTGAGTTTTGAGGACTCATTAGAAGCATCCCTATTGACTTTCCTAGCAATTTTACATTCTTTATCATACCAAGGGTTGGTTGTTCTATTATTCTTTTTACAAGACACCGCGGAAGAGATCTTGTTAATAGAAGCGGAAAGGGTACTTGTAAAATTATCATAGAGGTCTTCAATGTTTTCCTTATAAGTTAGGAGATGTAATTCATTATTTAAATCCTTTAAAAAAATGTCAACTTTACTTTTGTCAAAGACCAATTGCCTTTGGTTGAACTATAATTCTCTTCAATGATGTTCATGTACATGGAAACGTTTAGAGTTAGGGTTAATGGTCTATGATCAAAGTAGGGTTCATGGTCATTTAAAAGGTCAAAAGTTACTATTTGGTTGGAAATGGGGATATTAGATATCACATAATTTACAACACTACTACCTATCCCATGAATACAAGTCATCTAGTGGGAGTTTGACCACTTCATTACTCCACTGTAAATTATTAGGTCTTGAGAGCTGCAGAGCTTGACTAACTTAGTACCAAACAAATTCTCAGTTAGGTCTTTAGAGCTTGTTGGACTCATTGCTTAAAGTAGTAGCTTGGTTGGTTGCACTCCTAGCATTAAAATCTCATCGAAGGAGAATATTACCTTTATTTTTCAAACTATAAATATTTGTTCTAAATTATTATAGGGACAATTTCTATCTAGATTGTTTTTCTTATAAAAAGTAGAGTTAATAGGTGCAAAATAACAAATTGCTATATACATGTTCTTAGCATTGATGTCAGAAATTTCTATCCAAATGTATATAGTTGTCTTTGTAGTGTGTGTGTGTGTGTGTGTGTGTGTGTGTGTGTGTGTGTGTGTGTGTGNTATATATATATATATATATATATAATGGAGGTAACATTTTTTTAATATTTATTATTATTTTAATGTGTTATGTTACATGAACATCTCTTCCATACTCCACTGTAAAAATATAATTCAATTAATATTTTTTTAAATATGAAAATAATATTATGAAATATTTTTAAGAAGAAAATTGTATTATATCAATAACTAATATATTCATGCACCAACTCATTAACCATTTAAAAAAATTCTAGATTTACTTGAATCGTCTCCAATAAACTACATGATTAAAACTCATGTTATTAGGTGATAGTGTTGTCATTCTCTCACATACATACTCATCCATTAAATTTCAAGACATCTCATCAACTTCTCTCATAAAATATTCCATTAAAACATTTTTTTAACTTTCAAAATCACAATTTTCACCAAATTTTCACCAAACGTAACTTCTACTCGCAAAACCCGTGTAGCCCTTGCAACGGAGGAAGCAGTGGTGCATTATCACAACTCTGTGTCTCCCCAGGTGCAAGAGGCTATGCTGAGACCGGTGATGATGATGATGATGATGATGATTAACATCCACTAAGACTGAGTTGGTCTATCAGACCTTAAGAGGGTAGGGGATTACTTGCAAGTCTTTAGAACTTTGTTTATGTGCTTGAAAAGCATCAAGAGAAGCTTTCCAAGATCACCATAGTTTTGCTGAGTTAAAAGGTTAGGTAGGTTGGTAGTGTGACAAATATTTTGAAATTGAGATCTAATATGGGAATAGGCTGGACAATCTAAGTTGAGAAAGTTCTCTTCAACCTTCTTAGTGTCACAAATGTGACACACTCTTTCGTCCCAGGGTGTTTTAGGGATTGACCAATGCCAAGTTTCACTATGGAGCTCGTGAGAATTTGTTCTTATCTTAGCAATGCTTATTTTTTTCTTTACACTTGTCTAAACATAGAGACAATTTTGATATTACAGATTAGGGTTGATTACCTCCTTATAATACGTTAATTTTCTTTTTTCCTCTAACTCTTTATCACACCACATTTTCTCTTTAAATTTTGATTTAATGATATTTTTAATATTATCCTTATTATGAAAAATGGTATCTTCCACGATTCCCCAATGGATTAGCCAACACTGGACATCTTTATGCCAACCTCGCTTGACTATAAGGTGGTTAGGACTGAAATTAGAAGCAATTTTAGGAAGCCTCTTTTCTTCCATGTTGTTTAATTTGTTCTTATACAATAGGTATATATACATAGTCATGTTCTCGATGGGGGAAAGGCTTGCCTCTAAGAGGGGGATGGGATAGGGTGTATCTCCTTTAATTTTGAGATTATAGGTTATACAAATCTTTTGGATTTGCTCTATATTTCTCTAGGATTCATGAGAGATACTGCATCCCTCGACTTCACATCCATATATAATAACAGGCATAACAAGAGTCTCAAAGAGGAGCTTCTTTTTATCCCAAATCCAAAGATCAACCAATTTACAATTGTTTTCAAGCCCATAATAAGCTTTCCTTCCTCCAATAATCCTTTTCTCAATGCTAGAATTCTAGTTGAGCTTGTGGTGAATATCGTTTCCAAGATATATGTATGAAGTCACTTCCTCTAAGTTGTTTTTGTCATATACGAAGGTATCATAAGTGGTCTTATTGGATTTAATGATCATGACCTTAGTCTTGCTAGTGTTAACAATCATACCCATATTGAAGCAAAAATCCTTGAGGATTCTTAGTTGCTTTCCAAGATCATTGTGACTCCTTTCCATAAGAACGATATCATCAACATAAAGAAGAAGATTGATTACTATACCTGTTAGAGTAGGGCCGACGCAACCTGCTTCATCCAAACAATATTTTAATTTATCAACGTATATGCCAAAAAGGATAGGAGACAAGGGACACCCTTGCTTGAATCCAATATTACAGTGAATTTGTTTCGACCAACCCTTAGTGTTCTTAAAATTGGAAATAACATTCTCATACAACCTTATTGCAACAACCCTCAACTTGAAAGACACTTTTATCTCTTCCAACCTATCCCAGAGGTTATTCCTGGGGACCGTGTCAAAAGATTTTCTAAAGTCGACAAAGCAACACAAAATATTGGATATAGTATTGTGGAACTCCTCTGCAATGATACTAAAGGTAACAAGCTGGTCCATAGTTAAATGATATCTCCTAAACCTGGCATGGCCTTTAGTTTTTTTACCGTGAATCTCTAGCCAAAGATTAATCTTCTTTTCCAAAATAATTCCATAAATCTTGGCTAAAATCGAGCTAATCATAATGGTCCTATAATTAGAGGGAATGTTTCTATCCCCATTTTTAAAAATAGGAACAATGAGGCTTTGTGTCCAGGGTTTAGGGAAGCCTTGCTCGACTTCTAAATTGAAGAGCTTGTGTATGTGAGGGATGATGATAAGCCCTCTGATTTTAAAAATTTCAGCTTGGTAGCCTTCAATGTCCTTAGCTTTCTCATTTGCAAGTTGCTTAATCCCGAACTCTATGTTATCCAGAGATAAAACTTAATCCTCTATAGGGACAATAGGAATGATTTCCATGGCATTAGGGAACTTGTAAAGACTTTTAAGGTAGGAATTCCAATCCATTAAGGGAATCATAATATTTTCTTTAGTATTGTGGATTAGAATTTGCCTCAAGAACTTCCTAGGTCGATCAAGCTTAGATAGTTGCGAAAGTTGTTCTTTCCTTTTATTGATATAATACCTTTTTTTCCTTTTAATTAGGGATTTGTACATATTGATCTTATTGAGTTTTGAGGACTCATTAGAAGCATCCCTATTGACTTTCCTAGCAATTTTACATTCTTTATCATACCAAGGGTTAGTTGTTCTATTATTCTTTTTACAAGACACCACAAAAGAGATCTTGTTAATAGAAGCGGAAATGGTACTTGTAAAATTATCATAGAGGTCTTCAATGTTGTCCTTATAAGTTAGGAGATGTAATTCATTATTTAAATCCTTTAAGAAAATGTCAACTTTACTTTTGTCAAAGAGAAATTGCCTTTGATTGTACTAGAATTCTCTTCAATGGCGTTCATGTGCATGGTAAAGTTTAGAGTTAGGGTTAATGGTCTATGATCAAAGTCGGGTTCATGGTCATTTAAAAGCTCAAATGTTACTATTTGGTTGGAAATGGGGATATCACATATCACATAATCTACAACACTGCTACCTAGCCCATGAATACAAGTCATCTAGTGGGAGTTTGACCACTTCATTACTCCACTGCAAATTATTAGGTCTTGAGAGCTACAGAGCTTGACTAATTTAGTACCAAACAAATTCTCACTTAGGTCTTCAGAGCTTCTTTTGTAGCTATTAGCTAAAACAAGGTCCTCAACTAGTCATAAAGGATTATTGTTGGACTCATTGCTTAAAAGAGTAACGTGGTTGGTTGCACTCTTAACATTAAAATCTCCTAGGAGGAGGATATTACCTTTATTTTTCAAACTATAAATATCTTGTTCTAAATTATTATAGGGACAATTTCTATCTAGATTGTTTTTCTTATAAAAAATAGAGTTAATAGATGCAAAATAACAAATTGCTATATACATCTTCTTAACATTGATGTCATAAATTTCTATCCAAATATATATAGCTATCTTTATATATATATAAAATGGAGCCAACATATTTTTTTTTAAATATTTAATTATTATTTTAATATCTTATATTACATAAACCTCTCTTCCATATTGAACTATAAAAATATAATTCAATTAATATTTTTTTTAAATATAAAAATAATATTATGAAATATTTTTAAGAAAAAAAATTGTATTATATCAATAACTAATATATTCAAGCAACAACTTATTAACCATTAAAAAATTATCAATTCACTTGAATAGTCTCCAATAAACTACATGATTAAAGGTCATGTTATTAGGTGGCAGTGTTACCATTCTCTCACATAAACACTCATCCATTAAATTTCAAACACATCTTATCAACTTCTCTATAAAACTTTAATTTAACTTTCAAAATCACAAGTTCAATATTACACATTCTCGAAACTAAAATTCAAAAAAACTCTTTCCAGAATTCAAGAAGACTGTACCTCGAATTCAAAAAGACTGTTTAATTGGTCACGTTCCCTCTACCTTTTTGAAATTCGCACCATTACTTCTTGGCTTTTTAGAGGTGGTACATATATTACTCTCCCCACTAACTAGGTGGGGGAAATTAAAAAAAGCCCTAGAGCCCCTTATCTTGTAAGCGGCCCGGTCATATGCGAGTGCGGCTTCCTCGGCGGTGTTGAAGGTGCCGAGCCAAAGTTTAGCTCCCTGCCGCGCAGAGTCCCTTATCTCCGCCGCGAATTTCCCCCACGGCCGCTGCCTCACGCCCCTGTAACGCCTCCCCGAACTCTTCCTTACGGGAAAAATATGGGCTTCCTTCTTCGTCTCCGTTTCCGTCTCCTCCTTGGGCGTTACCGGTATCCGTCTCTTCTCGACGGCCTCTTTGAGAATCCCGGAAAGAGTACTGTCCTTGGAATCGTTTCCATCTAACGGGAACTTCGCCCCGGCAGTGGTTAAGCCGGGGTTGAAAGACGGAGGCGTGACGCTGACATAATTTCTGAGTTCCCAGCCGACGGGAAATTTCTCCGAGTCTAAAGATTCATGTCGAGTAACGGAGACTGGGAGCGAGAGACAGGAGGAGTTAACGGCCGGGGTCTTGGTTTCCGTCTCCGTTTTTGGTATATTGTCAGCCACGGAATCGCAAGCGAGTGCGCTCCGGATGAAGTTTTCTTGTTCGCAGATCGAGATTCTTCTGTCAGACCGGCTATTTCCCGTCAGGTAGAACGAGGATTCGAAATCCTGGCCGTCGGAGTCCCCGAGCAGATGGATCCGGATTCGATCTAAAACACTCATTTCTGTATACTCGGCTTCTTGATTTCTGCGGTTCGTTGCCATCTCGTCCAAGCGATTAAAATGAAAGCACTCAAATCCAGCGCTTTGTTCAAAGTTTATTGGATATGATTAAAATGAAAGCCTCCCAAATTCAGAGCTGTGTGAAAAATGATTGGTTGGATATTTATCAGACATTTTCTGCGAAGTTGGCTGACATTTTCCGAGGGAGTTTTTAAGAGAAAATGTCAACGACAGTGGTTGATTTGGAAGGTACGGGGAAAGTTGATAGTCAAAGTCATTCTGGCGACGGAGTCTCCCATCTGGTATCCCACAATTTTTACCTTTGCAAGTGTAGGGAAACAGGGATGGAATTTGATTGGTAAATGGCCTCCTATGTTAAATATGACTAAACAAATTTCAAATCTTCAAATTTTTTAAAATTATTAAAATATGTATTAAGTTAAAATATGTTTTAAAGTTGTTAAAAACCATCAAAACTGTTTTGTTTTGAAATTTCTACCTTATTTAGAAAAAATTTCTACATTTCATCAAAACACCTATCAAGTAACCATATCAAAGCCTGTCAAAAAATTACAATGAAACCCACCTACAAAAAAAAACTAATCCTAAAAGCCCCTCCTTATATTCATCCTCAATAATCTAATTTTCCATCAAATGTAAACCATCTTTAGAAAGGGTAATAGCCAAAACATTGAGCTCCTTGTAAACATGCTTGAAAGATACCTCTTGAAACAACTTTGAAATCTCCTTCAAATGATTAGCCAATGGGGATACACCAACATTATGGACTTGAAGTTCATCCTACAACCAATTTATAATGAGAGTAGAATCCAAAAAATATGAAGCTTCACAATCCATTTGTTAAGTGCAGATTTAATAAGGAAAAGTAAAGCCTTGAATTCCCCAATATTATTTGTTCATTTTTCCATATTATACTTTGTAGTGAAGAAATGAGAATCTAATAGAAATAAAACAAAATCCAAAATGCATGTCTTCCTTGGACCTTAATAGGCCTTGTCGAAGAAACTCCAAGAATAAGACCTATCCACCAAAAGTGCTCCCACAACCCTCTGCTCCTTTATCCACCAAAGATTTGAAAATATGGGATTGGTTTATCTTCAAATAAACCATAGTTGAGGACCAACCAAATTCCTCAAGTGATTAAGAATGGAACTTCCCTAAAATTCTTCAACTCTCTTCTTATAAACCACTCTTGGAAATTCATATCCACGGTCTCTTTACACCACAAATCATGAAAACCCAACGAAGTCTCCAAATCCTTCGAGACTTGCATAAAGAACGGGAAAGACAAGAAAAGACGAGTGATAGTCTCCTCTTTTTCTTTACACAATGAACACCTTCCAAAGCCTATATTGTTCCTATATTGAAGAATTTCCCAAGTCAATACTCTATTATTCATAATCAACGACATGAATAATACACTTTTAGGTGGAGGCTTAACCTTCAACAATTTACACCACCACCATCTAATATCCACAGAGTTGAGGGATTGCAAAGATAGATAGTCAAGATTCATAGTGTATTCACCCCCAATCTTGTTCATTTCCCATACTAAGTCGTCAAGATCCCCACTCAACCTTATATGGGCTCTTCTAAATTTAGTCAGAAAGGACTCACATCCTTGACTCATCTCATCATTCAGTCATAATTCCTAAGATGACAATCAGTCTTGGGACCATAGGGTAGTTTTAGTTGGATTGTTGAACATATTCAATGTTCACCTGCTCATCTCCTGCAAATTTAAGGCCATATTTTCAACAATAAAGACCTCCCAACCACGCCCCATGATTGCATCAATGCTCATCCTCACCTGTTCCCCATTGCCAACCCTCCATGCCAAGTACTTACCAATCATAGGGAAGGATAATGTCATGGATTTCCATTGATTTGACATGTTCTAGATACGTTTCCTCTCCATTCTTATATAGTCCAAGAGATAATTAGGTGTAATGTATTTCTATATGATGATCCTCTTCCAAACACTATCCTTTGCAAGTAAATTCCATAGGGACTTTGCAGCTAAGGACCAACCAAACAATTGAATATCTTTGAGTCCCCAACTCCCTTGAGATTTGGGTGTAGCTATTAGCATCTATCTAACCAAGTGAGAACACTTATACTCACTGCTTCTTTTCCGTAAAGAGTTCAAACAAAATTTCCCGATCCTTTCCAAAACCCCCTTCGGGATGTGGGATAAAGTGTGCCAGAAGACTTGAATTGCCTCTAATATGGATTTTATAAGAACTGACCTACCCCCCTGGAGAGCCACCTATTGCACTAGAAATAAATTTGATTTTCGATCCTTGTTAAAATCCATCATGTAATGTCCCTCATTACCAACAACCCGAAAATCTACTCTCGACCACAATGTAACATACCCAGCCCCAAGCTGAGTCAGGCCACCTAAAATTTCTTCTATGAAACCAATTCTAGTTGCGGAAGTAATTCATTGGGACAAACTGCATGCACATCCGGCCATGTGCCACGTGCGACAATTGTTCCTCAACGTGCACGACCAAATTTGTGTAGTTCGCGGTGACTCAAGCTTTGCGCTGGGATGTCATTATCATTATTGCTAAAAATGGCTAAGAGATACCATTTATTAACCACCATGCCCTACATATGCAATAGTTATGTATAACAACAATAACATGCACAACCATGCATAATTATGTACAATTCAACAACAAAATTAACATAAACATACACACAATAAAAGACATATGAACAAACATAAAAGAACACTTATCTTTTGTTATAAATCACCAACTTCGTGCAAACCTCAGATGTTTCTCCCAGTCGTAGGCTTTATTGTTCATACATTGTCACCAACATGTCACCCATGAGCTGGGGCTATGACTCCACTAGGGAAAAAACTACCTAAACCAAACTAAGGTCTGAAAAACAACACTATAAAGAATAGGCTCAGGTACACACTCCAACAATGGTTCCCAGCTCATAGCCTCTCATTCCCCACAACCTGTCCCACCCAAGGAAATGTACCCCCTTCTCTGCTCAATAGTCCTTTGGGTTGTCCCACTTCCCTTCTAGGGCTTTAGCAACAAGACAACCAAGAAGTATCAGAGATTTGTAGCACTTAGAACACAAGTTTCATCAAGGAGTTACAACACCTGCTATCCCAACACACAAGGAAAACTATTCCCAATAATCCCCTCACCTAGAGAGAATGTCTCACGGGCTTGACAACCTACTTCTTTAGCCCAAACCACCAAGGATTCAATAGGTAACAATCATATTCAACTTACACTCTCTAGCCAAGGTACAAATGATGGATTCCAGGATGAGTGAATGATTGTAAGAAAAATAATGAGAATTACACTAAGTTTCCTACATTATATTTGCATTTTCCTATCTTGACACTTGTCACTCTAGGAAATGCCTTTGACTCCACCTGGTAATTCGTTTCCCTCACTTAGGAACTTAGGATAAATTATATCATAAATCTCATGAATTAGGAATAATAGGTTTGTATTCCTTAGCTTAATCCCCCTTGACTTATCCCCTTTCCCTTAGCCCCCTTTCCGTGGAGTCCTAGCCCCCCATACTCTTTCATATGACTTGGTATGTCGAGGTGATGTATTTTATTAATAAAATCGAGTGTGATTACATATTACATTTTCTAGGCTCATTGGCCTAAATCACACAAACACTTTGGCCTCAAAATATATACAAAGGCACTTTGACCCAAAACATCTCGGCTCACCAACCTATAAAGCATATGTACATTTACAACTTGGGGTTCAGCCTAGGGGTATTACATTACCCTCCCCCTTATTTATGCACAGTCCTCAGTGAATTATATACACATGTACAAAAAATTTATTCAAATTCTCCAAAAAGATGCAGGTACTCTTCCTGTATGGCATCTTCATGTTCCCATGTTGCATCTTCAAGACCGTAACAGGTCCACTAGACCTTTATTAGTCCCATTGCTCGATTCCAAAGTAGCTTGAATTTCCTTTCCAATATGCACACCATCTGAACTTGGAAGTCGCCTTCTTTCTCCACTTGAATCACATTCCAATCAATGACATGATTAGCACCAGGAACATACTTTTTAAGCAAAGACACATGAAACACATTATGAATGCACATGGATGCAGGCAATGCAGGAATGTATATAATAGGACCAATCATTTCCCAGATCTCAAATGGCCCACAATGTCTTGTTGTCATCTTTGGACAACTCCCCAATTTAAGTGAACTCTTCGTATCTTTCACTTTTAAGAAGACATGCTCGCCCACTTTAAATTATCTATGCGTTTTTCCCTTGTTTGCATATATTTTCTTCCTTTCCTGAGCAATCTCTAAATTCTTCTTTATTTTTACCATCTTCTCTTCCATTTCTTTGAGCAATTCTGGCCCAACCATTGCTCTATCTCTTGGGTTGTTCCAACTCACTGATGTGTTTCATTTTCAACCATATAATTCTTCAAATGGGGTCATCTTCAAAGATGCATGATACCCATTATTATAAGAAAAATCAACTAAATGTAAATAATATTCCCATTTTGATGGTTTATCCATCACATACATTCTCAGCATGTCCTCAATCACCTGATTGACCCTCTCTATTTTCCCATTTGATTCTGGGTGATATGTTGTGCTAAAATTCATATTTGTCCCAAATCCTTTAAATAATCCCTTCCAAAAGTTTGATGTGAACTTGGGATCCTTTTTAGAAACAATTTCCTTAGGCACACCATGTAGCTTGGTAATTTCTCTCATGTAAATCTCTGCAATGTTAACTACTTTATGAATGAGCTTCAGTGGAATAAAATGAGCAACTTTGGTTATCTTATCCACCACCACCATGATGGAATCATGTTGCTTCACTGTTCTGGGCAACTACTGAGCTAATTAATTAAATTAATTGTTGAGCATATAATCATCAATTCGGGGGTGTAATATTAGAGATTCCAACACTATATGTGCAGGGATTAGGAAACAAAAATGTCTGTTTAGACTATTCTGATCTAAGGAATACTCTTTACACCTTAACTAAATGAGCTATTCTATAAGATTGTGCAATCTATGAGAATTTCATGTATTGGGTAGCAGGACAAAGAAGTTTCTTGTTGGCTAGAGGCTTACAATATTTCAGTTAAGCTAATCCCTAAGTGTCAAAAAATAATCCCAGTTCCTACCTTCAATGACATCGTTCTTGTGATAATAGTAAGAAAACAAAATATATAAAATTATCCTACTTCACACAATGAAAATGTCAGAAAGAAGATATTCTTTGCTGGATAACAATGTAGAGTTTTTAGGAGCTCAATTTATGTTTCATTCACCGTTCAATACACAACACTCATATAACAAGATTAACTCAACACTATTATTCAACTCCAGTAAGAGTTACCTCTATTAAATCAACCTATTCATTAACCTTAAGAAAATAAAAGAGGATCGAACCACTATGCAAACAAAGCTCGAACAATTCAAATCATTTGCAAATATAGATTTACAATGTAACTAAGTGTTGAAAGCATGCAACTCATGATCTTGAAATGAATATGTTGACCATACATATAGAACGAGGTAGGAATATTCATAGTGCACAATCCAATCATAAATCAAATCAGATTGAAATAGAAAAATATAACTACCACTATTCAAATTATAACTAGGGGAAATGCTAAAGTAATGAGAACTTAAAGATCATACAGGTATCTGCTCTCACAAACGATATAGTCTCAAATTTTGACCTAGAATTCAGACAACTATTGTGAAGTGAAAAACATGAAAACACACACATAATTATGCTAATTATAATTTCAAATAATACTCAACTATTGAAACAATGGAATAAAATGATTACCATAATGCAAGAAGATACAAAGCAATGAGAACCAACTGGTGGGCCCTTCCCAATCGATCTCACATTACTCGAGAGAACTAAAGAGCTAACAATGAAATCAGAACACCAAATAGATCCAGAACATCAAATCATAGCCTTGTATTAATGAAGAAGAAAATGTATATCAACAGTTACAAAACACCAAGGTTTTTATCGAAGGATTATAAGATATCTCTATTTTCATTTACATTTCTATGCCATTACATTTTATACATAAAATAGACCCCAAGAATGGGCAAGGTGGTTCGATCAAATCCCTTGTTCCACGAATCACTGACTGTCTTACAATAGAAAAATAACAAAGATATATCAAATTAGCTTATTTCTAGTAATAGAAGGACAATTTTACATAGTGAATCATTGATGTGATATCCTCATTGTTGACGCTTAAAAGAAGTGCAACATAAAGTTCTTGCCTACAAATAATTTGCAATGCATTATTACTTATATATATCTTAAATAATACTATATAGGTGGGATTCCTTGATAAAAACAATGATAGTAAGCGCTCTTCTTATTTGCACTCCTAACTACCTTGCAAAAAAGATTCATAGTTTCGAAGAATAAGAGTGGCAATCCTAACCTATTTACATGTGCAACTAATAGATGATAAGGGTGCTAGAAATTTGATTTCAAAATAAAAGAAATGTTTATAAAACATATCAGTCCACTCTTGCTACCCTTAGGTTTTGAAATATTGCTTCAAATATCCATAATGCACCACTCATGGTCTAATTGCATGCATGGGAAAATACTCATTATGTTGGATATGATATAACACTAGTGATGAATGTGGGACATATTATGTTGATGCTAAGTGTTAAATGGGATATTATGGTTATGGAGTTCATATTAGAGGTCGATTCTACTTTTAATTTGTAAATGACACTTTATGTTATATGCATTTAGATATTCAATGGCATTATTCTATGATTGGAATAAGTGTTTTTGGAAATTGGAAGAGCTCTATTTTTTTTGTGGTTGATGGAATTAAATGAAAAATAAGGGAAGCGATGTGCATTTACTGCACATCGTTCTTACCCTACCTTGAAGCTACCATGTTCACTTCTCCTCATATTCATTTGCTACTCTGGTTAACATCGCCTCAATTGTGCTCAGTCGTTGGCAGAAAAATAGTTGTGATCTTAAGATTTTTGGTATTCTTCTCACAGGTATGTTGGCTCTTATCTCTCCATTCATGATGGTCAACTCTGCTCAAGATAAATTATTATGTTGGCTCTTGTAGTTTGCATGCGGAATGTGTTTTTTCTCCGAAGATTTTAATGGATTTACTATGGGCATTTTGGCCATATAACTCGCATGTTGAATTGGGTTTCCTTCTATTGGCATTAAAATGTTTCAAACTAGAAATAGTGTTCAACTCTATCAACACACAGAGTCAGACCCAGGGTTCAACTCTATCAACTCACCAAAAAGCCCTAACTACTAGCACACCTGCGAAGCAGATGCAGTCTCACCCGAAGTAGCAATAGGAGGTTGCAGGACACAGGTGTCTACAACAAGAGGAAATGCAAAGTGGATCCAGGGAAACACACACAACAATCTAGTATTCTTTATCTCTCTTAAGCCTACTACGCAAGAGATATCTCTGATCTAACACAATAATGTAATAACAGTGTAACATATAGAAAATAACACAAAATCTCTCACACAGAAAAACCAGATATACATGGTTCACCCTCTCCCTAGGGATACGTCCACATAACCATGTTTTTTGATATATTAGATGAAAACATACAGTTCTATCTGCGCACTTAACTTGCATATCTCTCTCTCTTTCTCTTCTTCTCTCCCCTCCCTGCACACCCAACTGCAGGGTTGATCTTCGCACCCAACCGAAGATCTTACAATACAAGAATGCTCTCACAACACAATACTTCTCTCACACAACAACATTGATCAATCAACATCAACAAAGCTATCCAACTTCGAACCAACCCTCCCAGGTCTTCTAGACCTTTATTTATAGATTACATGGAAAAAGTCTAGGTGTCAAAACCCTAGATCCAAAACCCTAGGTGCCTAAACCCTAGGTCAACTTGACCTGTTCTTTAAGGGCTTTGCCATCCCTTCTTTCCTTAATTTACACGAGGTGCTCCAATTCACTCGTTGATGGATTTTTCCGCTCACTGAGTTGTCCTCGATCCATCTTCTTTGTTGATATGTCTTCCTCGATATTCTCCTCCAATGGATAATTTTTCTCTTACTTCACTCCTTTTCTACTTCTTTGACCACTTTGACCCGTTCTCGGTTAATGCACCTTCTGCATAGTTTGTACTTTTCTCTTCTTCCTTAATCTTCGCTTGCTTCCATAACCAAGGGCCAACAGTCCCCCAACACTCACCTGTGACTTGTCCCGAGTCACTGTAGGGTTGAACCTTTGGTAATACTTCGACTTCAGACTATGTGGAGCAGCTTGTTCTTTCTTCTCTGTCCGTCCCAGTTGTGTGTAGACTGTATTTTCAGTGTCTGGTACCTAGTTTCAAATGCACCTAGTACCTATACCCTTCTTCCTTTGTTTTTACTGAGAGATGTGAGGTAGATGGTTGTCATAATACAATTTCAACTGGCTCTCATTTACTAAACCTTCCTTCCATTCTCCAGTCAGAGTCTTCAACTGCGCAAATCCTCCTTCTATAACATAGGCAACCTGATATGGCCCAAGCCAATGTGTCTTGAACTTCCCTGGATGCTTCATGAACTTGTTTTCATATACCGATACCAAATCTCCTTGCTTAACTGCTTTCTTCTTGATATGTTGGTCATGGTAGGCCTTTTCTCGTTCCTTCTGTTCCTACTGATGAAATCCTGCAATAAACCTATCTTCCTCTAGTTCTACCAACTACACAAGCCTATCTTGCATAACGCTAGTGTCATCCATATCTATAAGAGTTGCAATTCTTAAGCTAGGAACTAAATATTCCATAGGTGCCATTGCTTCTAGGCCATAAACTAACTTAAAGGGAGTCTGCATTGTCATCTTCTTGCAAGTGGTTCGATAAGCCCATAACACTGCTGGCACTCTCAAATCCCAATCATCTCTGTTCACATTGAAAATCTTCGTCAACACTGTCTCCAAGATCTTATTGAAAGCTTCGACTATACCATTCACTTGTGGGTGGTATGGTGTGCTCTTCTGATGGTGAACTTCAAATTCCCGAGTCAAGGCTTCAATAGTTTTATTAATAAAATGTGTACCTTGATCACTCATAAGGATCTTTGGGCATCCAAATTTGGTTATGATATCATCAAATATGAATCACATAGATGTAGTTGCACTACAATCCTTAACTACTCTTGCTTCTACCCATCTAGTCAAATACTCTATCGCAGTGATGATGTATTGAGCTCCTGTGAGATTTCCTGGTGGGTTGATAGGTCCCACAAAATCAATGGCCCATTTTTCAAATTCCTGTAAAGTTAGTTGAGGTGCTAAAGGCATATCATCTCTTCTGGAAGGTTTCCCAACTCTTTGGCATACATCACAGGCTCTGTAGTATTCCTTAGCATCTTTATGTAAAGTAGGTCACCAGAGGCTA
>JZKD02S1953049.1:1171845-1185541 GCA_000966675.3 Picea glauca
CGCAATATTAACCTTTGTAAGGTCATTGTAAAGTATGGTAATAAATTGGGAGGCAAGGTGAGATAATATGGAGAATTTGGCTAGTATTCAATCACGGATGAGTCATAGACATTGCATGGTCATTAATTTTAAATGGTCGTCGTCCGAGTCCTTGTCTTGCACCTTCTGTAGAAGACGTGGTTTCTCTTTCGTCTATGGTTGTGCTAGGTTGTAAAAATTTGTCGATTGGTCTTGTTGTGTCGGGTGGGATATAGACACCTTCTGTAGTCTTAGCATTTATGTCTGTGTGTTTTTTCTGTCTAAAGGATCCAGTGCCGTATCAAGAGTCTTGGTCCCTTTAAAGGCAGGGTTCCACTCTTGCGACACACCTGACGGAGGTTACTAGTTTCTGCCTGAGCAGTCGTCCAGGAGCCTATCTAATCTTCTTTCGAGAAGACATAAGACTAAAAGCCCTGCTTTTCTATGCAGAAATAGTAAACTCTACTGTTGGATTCTTCCCTCTGTGACTGTACTATACTTAACAACTGGTGTCATTTCCTGCTTATAGCTGCTAGTTGTACGCGTTATGTCTAGGGGCATTTCTTGCTTGTTGTCACTGTGATATGTCGGGGTCGTCTTGTGGTGTTCACATTGTTGCGTCTCGTTCTAGGTCGGGTTACTAGTTTCTGCCTGAGCAGTCGGCCAAGAGCCTATCTAATCTTCTTTCGATAAGACATAAGACTAAACGCCCTACTTTCCTGTGTAGAAATAGTAACCCTAACACCATGGTTTCTTCCCTCTGCGTTCTCACTGTGCACTCCCAGTACGTCTTCAGGTTTGTGTTGTGCACCTTATGCCCATGGTCGTACAATGTTGCAGTTACTCGTTGTGTGCCTTCAACATTCTTATGCTGAACGTCGTGGTTGCATATTGTTGGTTGTCGAGTGGCGTCGTACAGTTAAGTGTGTTGTTACTTTTACACGCACGCACACACCTTAAATTTTTTTTTTGCACCCTTTACTAGAATGGTTATCGTAACGGGGAGGTCGTTACATAATCCCCAATGTTGGCCAACTTAGGTGCTTTCTCTATTCCAATATTAACTTTCTTGATTTTAATTGGCTATCCAATGAAAGGCAGTTCAATCCCTGGCTCTTCTATGTCTCTATGTCCTTCAGTTTTTGTGATGTTCACATTCCTAGGATCATCATCTTCGTTAGCATTGATATTGTAACAACCCTGTAATTTCTGAAGAGGTGAAGTCCATTCATCTTCTTCTTTCTCCAAAGGGAGGTTAGGTGCCTCCTCAAAGACTTTCTATATTATAACTTGTAAAGCCTAATCTACTGTGGGGTACTGACTTTCAAATAAAAATGTATCTATAAAGTTCTGAGTCGTACTGTACCAATCTAAAGTGGTGAGGCACAATTTTTCTTGAAGATACCAGTTGATAGGCGTAGTATCCAAAGTGTTAATGAACTTATGAACCCATTGTTCTTTAGGAATTCTTCTCTAGGCCTTCTCACAACTCCGCACATGGTCCTTTGAACAAATTTGACTTGTGTATCGAACTTCACACCCTTCATCTTGGTATGGAAAGTGCACTCTCATCAAAGTGTGACATTGTACCCACTTCATGATGTTCTTCTTGTGTGATCCCCACCATCTTGTTGGTGTTGCTTTCAAGGCTTCATTGAGTGCCAACAAGCTCTATTGTACTGGTAAAATTTATTCAAATTCCAATAAGAATGTTTCTAAATGATTTAAACCATCAAATGTGGGCAGATTACTTACTTCTCTACCAATCCAATGAACCTCCCTGGTCAATCTGGCACACCTCCACCCAGAAAATTCATACATTATGTTCTGCCAGTTATCTAATGCTTCATCTGAATCTAATGAGCATGCACTTTCACTTCGCCAACTTAAATTTCCATTTGTCGTTGGATTAATGTAATCCTGTTGTCTTTCTGTCAATTTATATATATTCTCTAGTTCATAAGCACGATCTTCTTCTTTGATAGGTTCTGTTTATCTGCAACCTTCATTAGGATCAAGAGGTGCGATCACCCTAAGGACATCACCTTCAAGTGTCATTCTTCTTTTGTTTAGGTCAACAAAAGTCAAATTGTTGAAATCCCAATCAATTCCTAACAACGCAGGATAAGGACAACTATCATAAACTATCTCAATCACTTCAAAGTTTGTAAATGTCCTTACCCTGTCGATTTCCACATGGACATGCTCCACTCTTCCAAAGGGGCTTACTTCCTACTAATTAGCCATCTTGAGCTTGATAGGAGAGTAAATCAACTTAGGTTTTCCCATCAGTGCCCAGGTCTTTTTTGTCATAACATTGACTTCTGATCGCAAGTTGAGGACCACATAATCTATGTCTTAGTCTCCAATATGAGCATTAATGTGTAGTTCCTTGTTTTTCCTTCTCTTTCTAGATACTTGATGTACTGCTATATTCAACAGAGGATCTACCCTTCCTATCTCATACTGTCTGATCAAGTGTTGTAGCTCTTGCACAACTCTTTCATCCTTAATCAAATTAATGTATGTATATAAGAAATCCATAAGCTTGCTTACCTCTTTTCCTTCTCCCGGCGAGACAAAATTATCAAATGCCAGAGGCATTCCACATTCTCTCACTTCTGGTTGTATCTTAGATGAAGAGGCTTGTTCTCTTCCAAATTCTCTTCTTGCCTCTTCAAACGTCTTCTTTTCCTTCCTTGGATCAAACAATGATGTCTTCTCTGCAACCCTTATGATCCTTGATCCCTCTGTAGTATTTTCTGGAGTCATCCTATCTTCTCCTGTAACAACTCCTCCTCTAGTGATAACAACGAATCTTGGATCCTCTCCATGAGGCTCCACTGATATTAGTTTCACTTTCTGGTTTCCAACCCATCTTTCCTAAAGTTTCTCCATCAATACTGGGAAATCTTCAATAACATGTTCAAATGAGTTGCAGTAACTGCAAGTGGTACAAGGGTTCTGACAGTCCCTTGTCAAGTGACCTAGAAGGAAACAATTATAACAAATGATCTGACCTCTACCTTGACCCATGCATCCTCCTCGTCCTCTTCCTCTGAATCCATCATGAGGGTTGAATTTTCCTCTTCCTGGGGAATTAAACTGTGTAGCATTTCCCTTCTGCTACATCTCTCCTTGAATTTTGTATGTGTTCCTTGACCTTTCATGCAAGAGGTCATAAGTCCTACAGTCCTTATCATCATGCCCCATAGATTTACAGAATGTGCAGTAAAGATTGGTAGGTGTCTGGACATATTTTTGCATGTAATAACATTCACCAGGGTGATGTCTATTTCTACATACCTCACACCAGGGTAGAGTAACCTACTTCAAAGGGCTTGGAGCTCCAAAGGCCAAATACTCATTAAATATGGGACAATGCTCCTTGTCATGGCCCTCTGACTTACATCTGATACACCATATGTCTTCTCTTTTATCATTTCCCTTGTCTTTCTTCATATCTTCGACCTGTAGAGATAAGCTAGTTAGATGACTCAAAATTTGACTCATACCAGAGCTGGATTCTCCCATAGGAGCTGATTCTAGTTTCATGGCAATCTCCAATGCCTTAGCCTATGAAGCGACCTTCTGTTGCATCAGAGGAACTCTGATGTGTGGTAAGAGGGTAGCAATGAACCATTCCTTATTCTTCTCTTCTAGAATCTGAAAGATCAAACGACCTGTCAAGGTCTTAAACCTCTGATCAAATTTCCACACAGGTTAAACTACTCTCTGCTTGATTTCTTTCAGTTCTGTAATGCACTACAACTACAACTTGGGTTTCTTGAATTCTACACTCAACACAGTCTTGATATCATTCAATGGTTTAGGATTTACAGTTCCTTTAACAAACTTCCTGTACTAGCTAAGTGTGCGGTCTCTCAAGGTGGTACTAAACTAAGATCTCTTAACAACTTCATCATTGACTTGCTTAGTACACCATACAGCTTCACATAAGAACCAATGTTGATCAAGATATTCAGATCCATCTCCTCTAAAGATAGGTAACCTCATTTCATCTGCCATAGATCTTCCTTGGTTTCTTGACTGAGTATGTACTGAACTGTTGGTAATAGTGCTTTGAGTCCTCTGATAACTTTGGATACTTTGGTTACTTAATGCTGCTAAAACAATAGGAGGAGTAGTAGTACTTACTTTGACGGTAGGTCCATTCCTTGAAGTTACTGATTATTCTCGGCAAGGTTCTTCATTCTTCCTATCCTTTTCCCTAGTGGACTTTGAATACTCCTTGTTCAACAATTCTTCTTCCTCTCCACTGTAGAACCTTTTGTCTTGTGCTAGTGGTTCATGATTCTGCTCAAACAGGTTCACTAGAGGGACCTCTATGAATTCTCTCCCACTGTGCATGTGTCCAACCTCTGTGTCACTGTCACTTTCTGAGTTCTTGAACATTAGCTTTTCAGTCCAAATGATTACTGTATCTTCAAGATGTTCTTCTCATGCAATAGCATCTTGATCTTCAACTTCAAAAAGTGTAAAAATTTTCCTCTAGTTCCCTTAAAGAAGTATCTCTCTACTTGGCTATATGACTCTACTCTTTTAATATAAAACTCAATAATGTACCCTCCAATAGTGCTATCAAACCAGTGATCTACTGCTCTTGACACGACCTTATCAACTCTCTTGACCTTCTTGATCAACACCGACGTCTAAACCATAAGTGGTCTATATATGATTTTAAATTGGGTATCTACTAATCTGGCTAACCACTTATATATCTCTTTATGAATTTCTCCAAAGAAAATCTTGTGTATGTCAGTGAAGATGTACCTTCCGAACCAGTCTTTTGTACTAATTCAAGGGTTCTTATTCTGAGCTTCGGTGAAGTCCCTTTCTTGTTCTTCTATCCACATATGAATCTCTATCTTCGATGGAAACCACCTTGACATTCCCTCAAGAAGATCCTGGTCCCAACAACGGAACCATTTGTTGGCACAGGGGAAGACCCATGGTTCAACTCTATCAATGCACCAAAAATCCCTAACTACTAGCCCTTTCAGCAACACATGCGAAGTAGATGCAGTCTCACCCGAAGTAGCAATAAGGGGTTACAAGACACAGGTGTCTACAACCAGAGGAAATGCAAAGTGGATCTAGGGAAACACGCACATAAATCTAGTATTCTTTATCTCTCTTAAGCCTACTATGCAAGAGATATATCTGATCTAACACAATAATGCAATAACAATGTAACAGATAGAAAATAACACAACATCGCTCACACATAACAACGAGATATACGTGGTTCACCCTCTCCCTAGGGCTATGTCCACAAAACTGTGTTTCTTGATATATTAGATGAAAACATACAGTTCTATCTGCACACTTATCTTGCAGATCTCTCTCTCTTTCTCTTCTTCTCTCCCCTCCCTGTGCCCCTAGCTGCAGGGTTGATCTTCGCACCCAGCTGAAGATCTTACAATACAATAATGATCTCACAACACAATACTTCTCTCATGTAACAACACTAATAAATTAACATCAACAACACTATCCAACTTTGAATCAACCCTCCCAAGTCTTCTAGACATTTATTTATACATTACATGGAAAAAGTCTAGGTGTCAAAACCCTAGATCCAAAACTCTAGGTGCCTAAACCCTAGGTCAACTTGACTCGTGCTTTAAGGGCTTCTCCAACCCATCTTTCCTTCTTTTCCACGAGGTGCTTCAATGCACTCGTTGATGGCTTTTTCCGCTTGATGAGTTTTCCCCGATCCATCTTCTTTGCTAATATGTCTTCCTCGATATTCTCCTCCAACAGATAGCTTTTCTCTTACTTCACTCCTTCTTTTCTACTTCTTTGACCACTTCAACCCGTTCTTGGTTAATGTTCCTTGCACACAGTTTGTACTTCTCTCTTCTTCCTTAATCTTCACTTACTTCCATAACCAAGGGCCAACAAATAGCGTTTGACATTTTGTTCTATTTGAATTGTGTGGTTGTATGGGCCTGTGTTGAAAAAGTGTCCTCAGACACATAATTTTATTAATAAGGAAAAAAGTGATTACAATAAGAAGTGAGGACTCATAATCTCCTTAACCTCACTTGAAGAAGGAGCTTGTTTATATAGCTCAACTCTAAACTAAAATATAGGAGAACAACCAATCACATAATCACATGAGTATGATAGGTGTTCTTATCCTAACAAACTAGAATAAACTAATTTCCAAAAACATTTAAACTAGAAAATACTTAGACTATAGAACTTTAGGATTATGAGGCAAACAACCTGGAGTGGAGGTGATATTATTATGATATGGCCGTTGATAAGTAATTGTGAGTGAAGGTGTTCATTTTTTCTCATTTCGTATGATTATTTTGGAGGGTTTCCTCTGTAAAGAAAATATATAGTTGGGTCTTGTGAATATTGCATAGCACCCTCACCCTGGAGGATGTGCAGTGTTATTTATTTTACAAAATCTTAGATGTTATGGGTGGTCTGTGTGCTTTATCTTGTTGTTTGTTGAAGGAAAATAATTGAGTTTTGTTTTTCCCTCAGCCCATGTTTCAAACCCTATGCTTATATGCTTTCTCCAGGCCTCTTTTCCTCTTCCAATACAAACGTGAATTAATAAAAAAAAAATCCATTTTCAAAGTTTTGTTGAATTATTGGACCCACAATCAGTTTCATGATTACTGTGTTGTATCCTTACTACATATCGACACTTTCAAAGTCTCGTAGTCATTTAGTGTTTTCCTTGCCACTGTTTTAAAAGGGTGATGGAGCTCTGTGTATTTTATTACAGTTACTCTAGGAATTAAGTAATTGGATTTTCTTGCAGCCATGCCTTGAGGCCTGTGCATATTTTCCAGTCCTAAACCTTGTTTTCCCATTCGAAAATGTGGACACGCAAATACTATAGACCTAGTTTGAAAGTGTTGTCAAAATATTCAACCCAATAGTTGAAAATATTGCGGTCTCCCACAAATTTATGGCTTGTTTGTTATTGGTCTACGAGGTGGTTTGAACGATTTTTGAGTTTAAAAGAATTGCTATGGAAGCAATTCCCACCAGAGTTAAAGGGGATTTTCAATCTTGTTTTGTTTTCAAATGTTATTGGAAGTTGTGATGTGAATATGATGTAACATAAAGAGGATATCTCTATGTTTCTCTTCCTCTCACGATGTTTGGGACATTATGTATAATTATGACAACTAAATTGTTTTATAAACAATCTCCTACAGAAAATTATGATAGTTTAAAAGGAGAAATGAAATTCGTTTCTTTTTATATAATCATATTAATTCCACTTGAGTTTTATATTGCACGATTTAAAATGATTGTTTTAGATCTCGTGTGTGAAGTTTTAAAGGAGTGCTATCACACAAACAAATTTGGTGAAAGTTTCGGATGGAAAACAATGGATATTCAAATGATTTTATAGATATTGGCAATGCTGATTTTAAATGTTATTTCTTGTAACCGAACAATAATCATTTTTTTTCCCATTCATTGTTTAATTTTCGTTCATTATATGCCCACCACCTTCCAAATAATATTTATCCACCCCCTTTTATGTTATCTTGAATATCATTTTTAAAGAAAAAATATTGTTAGGGTCCCAACCCGCACATAGGTAGAACAATATATTTGGATATAATAAAGGTCAATATTAATAAGGCCTTGAAATAAAATAGAAAAAGTTGAATGTAAAAAGACCTAATAGAAGCTTCTGCTTCTAGAAGGATCTTCCTCTAGATGCTTCTTTTGATAGACATATTTAGTATAAATAGGAGTCGAGGGTATGAGAACCCTAGCTTGGAGATTATTGTAATAGAGCTTTGCCCGACTGGAGGTTGCCCCCTCGAAGAGGCCCATGAACATTGCTCTCAGAATCAAAGTGTTATTTCCATTGTAATTCTTATATCATTTCAGTGTTATTGTGGCGATTATTCTGGTTATATTGTTGTTATTCTACCATTTCTAGCATTTTATCTTTGTTCTACATACTTTTTATATCTGGTATATTAAAAGTGGTTTCAAATCACTTTCCTTGGCAAAAATTGTGGGTAATTGTTTTTCAGGGTAGAGACGTATTCTGACGTCTTTAAGCCACATATATCTGTTGTTACGTGCATACACCTGTAGTTGAGGGATTCATACACGTAGGAAATACAAGTGGTTCTTAAGCGCACATCTGTTGGCCACCCTTGTAACCCCTGTTGGTACCCCTTCGAGTGGTAGCGCATCAGACAACACCTGTGTACGGATCAACCTATATTTCCTGAAGCCCTCTTTAGATAAACCGATCGTTCGCCTGACTGATATAGTGCCACCGAGAACAACACTCAGGAAAATACTCTCTAGTACCTGGGTAGTCAGGTAGTATGACTAAGGGTATGGTCTATCCTCCTTAGTTAGTGCCCTGATATATTGGGCTGAGTACTACTATTGGACCCGCACGTATATCAGAGAGCTATAGAACAGGGAAAACCCTTATCTGTAGAACCCTTGAATACCTAACCCTTGGGGACAAAAACATAAACAAATTAAAACAGACAAGATCTATTGTCAGACAACTGTGTTTGGGTTTCCAAGTAAATACACATTTATTTTTGGTTAAGCATTTGGGAATTTCCTCTCTGCAGTATTCTTCAGACCAGAGTATAACTCTGCAGGTGTAAAAAAAGAAAAAAAGTATGGAAATTTTTTCACCATTATTTGAGACCTATTCCATTGGATTCATCTCTTTGCCCTTATCACATTCATCCATATAATTTTTTCAGCAAAATTTTTGACCCCACCCACCCCTTTTCAGTTCCCCCATCCCCATGGTCCATACCCGTAGCCAAGACTTAGAAGCTCTCTTCAACGCCTTGCAATTTGGTCTCATTGAGACCCAACAAGAAGTGAAACAACTCAGTGCCAATGTTGTCACCATCAATACAACCATGCAATCCTCAATGGAGGAAATCAAACAAGACCTCACCACCTAGATTGAATCTGTCTTTTTATCACTCTGCACCAAACTACATATCCCTACAGATAACCCTTCCTCTTCCTCACCTCCACATACTGAAGGTGACCATTCCTCTCATTCCCATAACTTTCAAAACCATCACTTTCAACATGACCTACGCCTTCCGTGGGTGGATGTGACCAAATTTGATTGCTCGGATCCCACTGGTTGGGTAACCCAAATGGAACATTATTTCTCTTTATATGACATTACAAATGACTTGGGCAAACTCCGGTACGATGTTCTCTATCTAGATCAAGAATGTTGGCAATGGTGGCAATGGAGAAAAACTTCTTGTCAAGGGTATATTGCTTGGACACACTTTGTGGCAGAGCTTTATGAACACTTTGACACTGACACCAACCATTTGGGCCATTTGAAAAGGTTGAAACAATCAGGAACAGTGGAAGACTTTATAGCTTCCTTTGAGCGCCTGGCTTTTTGGACAGAGGGCACGTCTGATGCCTTTTTTTGAGAATGTTTTATTAGTGGCCTTAAGGATGAGATTCGGGCCCATGTTCTGATGGCTCGGCCTTAGAGTTGGGTGGAGGCTATTAAAAATCTAAAGAAGCACAACAAGTTGTATCTTCTCAAAACCGAAAACCCTCCTTTATCCCTCACCCTAAACCAGTAAATCCCACTAATCCCTCCGCTCCACTAAAGATCCAAAAATTGACCAGGGCTGAAATGGTTGAATGCCAACTCAAAGGCCTTTGTTATAATTGTGATGACAAATATTTCTTGGGCCACAAGTGTAAGGAACAAAAGCTCTTTATGGCCATCTCCGAGGATATTTCGGAAGAGGATATTGAAACTCCCCTTGTGTCTGAGTCACCTGAAACCCCCTACATAACCCCTCCCTCAGACCCTCCTAAAGTAGAACCAGTCATTTCCTTCAATGCTCTCACTGGCTTCTCCGCTCCCCAAACCCTAAAGCTAATCGGTCACATCAGGCATCGGAAGGTCATCATTCTGGTTGATAGTGGAAGCACCCATAATTTTATTCATTACCACATTTCCCAAGAAACTCATTGCTACATCCATGCCGTGAATAACTTCCAAATCATGATTTCCAATGGTGGCTCCATGAAATGTGGAGGGCATTGTGAAAATGTGYGTCTCCAAATTGGTGACTACCACCTGAAATCTCATATGTTTTCTATAGACATGGGTGGATGCAACATTGTGTTGGGTGYAGACTGGCTAAGGACTTTGGGTCCCATTCTCATGGATTTTAAGGAATTAACCATGCAATTTGACCAGGAGGTCCACCAATATAAGTTCCAAGGCATCACCACCGGTTCACCTGAGATCATTAGTTCCCATCGCATGGAAAAGCTGCTCAAAAAGGGTCATTCTAGTGTTATTGCTCAACTCCATGCCATCCAAGCAACATAAACACCCTCGGTGCTGTAAGACCTCCAAGCCATCCTTTCTAAACACTAAGTGGTCTTTTCCACTCCCCAGGGACTCCCTCCTTCATGTGGTGTTCATGATCATTCCATTCCCCTTGTACCTGGAAGCCTTCCTCCCAATATCCGTCAGTATCATCACCCCTTTTCCCAAAAAACTAAAATTGAGAAAATGGTTCAGGAACTCCTTAATGTAGGCATTATCCTCCCTAGTAAGAGCCCCGACTCTTCTCTTGTGGTCATGGTCCTTAAGAAAGAAGGTTCTTGGAAAATGTGTCCTGACTTACATGCCTTCAACAAACTTACCATTAAAGACAAATTTCCCATTCCTGTCATTGATGACCTCCTGGATGAACCGAGTGGCGCCAAATTCCTTACTAAACTTGATCTTCATTCAGGCTACCACTAGATATATATGAAAGAGGTAGACATTTCAAAGACTGCCTTTAGAACTCATGAGGGCCACTATGAGTTTTTGGTCATGCCCTTTGGCTTGTGTAATGCCCCCTCCACCTTCCAAAGCCTCATGAATCATGTCTTCCGTCCTTTTCTCTATCATTTTTCTTTAGTTTTATTTGATGATATCCTCATCTATAGAAATACCTGGATAGAACATCTTGCTCATGAGGATCGAGTTCTCCATCTACTCTCTCAGCACCAACGTTTCCTAAAACAGTCTAAATATGCTTTTGGTGCCTCAGAAGTAGAGTACTTGGGTCATCTGGTTGGCAAGGACAACATCAGGGTGGATCCTAAAAATATTGAAGCTATGCAACACTGGCCTCACCCAAAGACTCTCAAAATATTGTGTGGATTTATAGGCTTAACAGGTTATTATTGCAAGTTTGTTAATAATTATGGAAATATTGCAACACCTCTCACTGCTCTCCTAAAAAAGAACTCTTTCACTTGGACTCTAGATGTTGCTCAATATTTTCAAACCTTGAAGATGGCCATGTGCACCACTCCAGTCTTGGCCCTTCCTAATTTCACAAATACCTTTTCCTTTGGCCTTTACCAACAAGCAATTATCTGAAAGAAATTTGGGCAAATCTATCTGTGAAAAGGAAATGTTGGCTATTCTACATGCTGTTGATTTTTGGCGCCCTTATCTATTGGGGCAATGCTTTGAAATTAAGACATACCATCGAAGCCTCAAGTATTTTTTGGAACAACGCATTTCCTCTCCGGAGCAACAAAAATGGGTAACTAAGCTATTTGGCTATGATTATGAGATCATTTACAAGAAAGGAAAAGAAATTGTGGTTGCTGATGCACTTTTCCGCAAATATGAAGATGAATGATCCCTTTTTTATCTTTCCTTCATTGTACCAGATTGGATCCAAGATGTTCGTCAGGAATGGATACAAGATCCCAAAAGTTCGCAGTTGATCCAACAATTGCAGTCCAATGCTCTATCTCCCCCAGGGTACTCTTGGCTCCATGATAAGCTTCGATACAAAGGTCGTTTGTATTTAAGTAAACAATCAAAGCTTAAATGCATGGTACTTTCTGAGCTTCATGCTACACCGATAGCAGGGCACTCCGGGTTCACCAAAACCTATGACAGGGTCAAACGTTCTTTTTTCTGGGATGGTATGAAACCGCACATTCGTAATTTTTTTGCCTAATGTGATGTGTGTTAACGCAACAAGGGAGAAACATTCAAATCTCTGGGAACACTACAACTGCTCCCGATTCCACCTGCTATTTGGAAGGACATATCTATGGATTTTATTACAGGCTTACCCAAATCGAGAAATAAATCAGTCATCATGGTGGTTGTTGATATTCTTTCCAAGTATGCTCATTTCTGCACTCTTCAACACCCGTTTACAGCATCCACGATGGCTCAAATTTTCATGGATCGGGTCTTCAAACTCCATGGCATGCCACACTCTATTGTTTTTGATCGCAACCCAACTTTCACAAGAATTTTTTTGCAAGAACTGTTCAAGCTACAAGGCACCCAATTGCATCTTAGTACAACTTATCATCCCTAGACTGATGGTCAAACATAAGTTGTCAACAAGTGTTTGGAAACATATTTGAGGTGTTTTGCCTCGGAAAAGAAAAATTAGTGGGATCAATGGTTACCCCTAGCTGAATGGTGGTACAACACTTCATACCATACAACTACACACATGACTCCTTTTGAAGTGGTATATGGAAAAAAGCCACCTTTAGTTCTCTCATACTTACCTAGTGTCTCGAAGGTCCAGGCGGTTGACCAAACACTTACAGTTCGCGACGCTATTATCTGTACCCTCAAAGAGAATTTGGTCATGGCACATAATCGCATGAAGCAACAAGCAGATCAAGGTCGCTCTGAATGTCAATTTGAAGAAGGGGATCAGGTGTTTCTTCGCCTGCAACCTTACAAGAAGAATTCCCTCAAGGCCGAGCATTGTCAGAAGCTATCACCCAAATTTTATGGTCCTTATATAGTTCTCAAGCATGTGGGATAGGTGGCTTATCAATTATCTTTTCTTAGTCATTTGAAGCTACATCCTATTTTTCATGTTTCCGGCTTGAAGAAGGTGATCAGAACTAAGTGACAAATTCAAACCAACCTTCCCGAGTTAGCCGAAGAAGGATCCATTTGGCTACAACAACAAGCAGTTTTGGACCAGCGTGAGCATCTCCTGCATCAGAGAACCATCAAGGAAGTGTTAATCCAGTGGAAAGATACAACTCCAACAGATGCCACTTGGGAACCAACTACCATTCTGCAACAATTTCCACATCTCAAGCCTTGAGGACAAGGATGTTTTTAAGGGAGAGGACATGTTAGGGTCCTAACCCACACATAGGTAGAACAATATATTCGGATGTAATAAAGGTCAATATTAATAAGGCCTTGCAAATAGAATAAGTCGAATGTAAGAAGACCTAATAGAAGCTTTATCTTCTAAAAGGATCTTCCTCTATATGCTTCTTTTGATAGACATATTTAGTATAAATAAGAGTCGAGGGTATGAGAACCCTAACTTGGAGATTATTGTAATAGAGCTCTGCTCGACTGGAGGTTTCCCCCTCGAAGAGGCTCGTGAACATTGCTCTCATAATCAAAGTGTTATTTCTATTGTTATTCTTATATCATTTCAGTGTTATTGTTGCGATTATTCTAGTTATATTGTTGTTATTCTACCATTTCTAGCATTTTATTTTTGTTTTGCATAATTTTTATTGTTGATACTAAGAGGGGGGTGAATTAGTATCAAGTACAATTTAAAACCTTTTTCAACTTATAATTAAACCATTCAATTATATCCAATGA
>JZKD02S1953049.1:1189508-1205613 GCA_000966675.3 Picea glauca
GTTGTATCTTCATTTTCATTTTCCTTCATGTCCAAATAACTTCATCAATATTCTGGTCCAAAACCCATGACTAGGGTTGACATCAATGACAACAACCAATCTTCCAACAATTATATATGGTATATTACAAAGATTAAAAAGGATTGGATATTAATTCTGGATTGGAAATTGTGATATGGAGATATTGTTTTGAAAGAAAAGGACTCTGTGTTTCTTGAACAATATTCATTGTTGATTCCCGTCCATGATACCATTTTTTTTTCATTATAAACCCCCTCATATTCTCAATGACCTTATCATTCACTGTTCAATTGCAATTAATTACTAAATTGGATTCGACGAAAGTATGTTAATGGATGGATTGCATATGCTTTTGTTTGTGAATCATAGAGCCAACATCTTGATTTTATTTAGGTAGAGTATTAGCGAATGGATTGTTAAAAGTTTTCATATTCTGAAATATTGCTTCAGGATGAGTTTCTTTAGCAGGGGAAAAAATGACAGAGGTGTAAACAGAGGTATAGGAAACAATTGGAAAAGAGGCCATAGAAGGCCATGATTCTCAATACATTTTGATGCTGATCCAAAAGAACTAAATCACCTTTTCCAAGTTGGGTTTTTCAATCTAGTTGGTCAAGGAATTCTGCAACCTAGGCCTGAGAGGTCTCCTTTCTAGCCACACCAAAATTTCTCTGGTATCCATGTTCCCCCTCATGTTTCTATGCAGCCAGAACCACCCGCCAATGATGGCTGGCAAGAGATCACCCATCATCCCGTTACACATCATAATGGGTGGCCTACAATATCGTTGCCACTTCCCCCTCCTCCACCAACATTTAATCTAAATACCCAAGATGATCGCATTGCTTCACCAAACCAATATTCACATGCAAGAAAAAGGCTTAAAACCACTATGCCCAAATAAAATATTGATAAAGGGAAAAAAGTGGCCAATTCCCCTAACTCTTCTGAAAATTCCTTTGAATTAGTCTCCTCCCATCTCCACCTCTAGGATAATTTCTCCCATGTCATCAGCTAAATCCATCCTCAAGGTTCTAATCATCCTAAAGCTACTACAGAAGGAAAAACAACAAGAAGATCAAAAGAGAGAAGTAGTGAAAAGAGGCAAACCGCCTCTCATTGCAAATATGGTTTTTAATGTTTTTAATGCTATTTTCTTTTGAGGACAATTTTTTAATGAATAGACAAAATCTTTGGACAACACAAACATTTAGACATAAATTTTGGACAACATGGATATAATGCTATTTTTGGATATAGTCATGTTTTATTTTCGATATGAAAATATTTGACTATTAATATGAGGATGGGAGTTAGAAGGCAGATGTTTGAATTACATTTTTGGGGTATTATACTTCATGTTTTGATGATTTTTAAAGAAATGAAAATTGGAGTGACAAGGGGTCCCACCTATTCAGTTATTATTTAAATAGACCCTTATCTATATATATTATTATTTATTTGTCTCAACTAATTAGTTAAGCTAATTAAGATTAACAAAATAAAAGTAGTTGAACTACCATAACTTATTGAGAAAGAATAAAAGCTCAATTAATTGAAGAGACAAAAGGAGGAGATAACAAAAGAAGAACTTCCGATATAAGGTCTTCTCTATGCTTATGAGATAATTCGTTTCTTCGTTCATTCTTAGTTTACTAGAAAGCTTAACCATCTTGATGACAACAAGGTCTTATTGAAGGAATCATGATTCAAATCTGAATCATATCTTTGAACAACTTGTTTCTAAAGGTGTATGATCTATATTTGGCAGTCTGTGTGTTCTTTTTTGTTTATGGATTAGATTTCATGACTAATAAAGAATATTTTGCAAAGTCAAGTGATAGCATTTTTATGGCAAGTTGATCCAGATCTTTAGCTTCAATTTTATTTTGTTGTCCGAGTTTTTTTGTATGGTGCTTATTATAGAATTCTAAATTTGACTTTGGTCCCACCCTCGCAAGGGTTTGTAAAGAGAGTTCTGCTTTGTATCTCATAATGAAGTTAATATTAAAATCAGATTTCTGATTTCAGTTTCACATGCGTATCTTAATGATATTGTTCATATTTTACTTTTATTCTCGTCTCTTTTCCTGTACGCACTTATGGATATCTTTTCTTCTTTTCTTTTTCACAGTTACATATAACATATAAAATCAGCCTTAGTCCCTAGTACATATTACCTGTGGATTAATATATTGTTTTGAATTAAAGGCTATAAAATTTGGGTAACATTCCCAACTATCTTGCCTTAGCCTAGCAAGATATGAAAATGATTGAGTAAGGTTCTTCATACCTTTTCCTCAACATTTATTTGGTGACCATACAGGGGAGATATTTCATATCTCTCTGGTTGATTGTATCATGATTATATTTTATTTTTTTGTTTTGTCTGATTGATCTTTGACTGATTTTTTCCATGAAAGTACTTGTTACGAGACAACCCAATACTGGAAATGGTTTTGATGACCAAACCAACATTACATTGACTTTATTCAACACTATTTTAGAAACTTCTAGTACTCATGTTGAACTTGAACGCTCTTGGGAAGTAATTGAAAGGGACATAAATATCCGTGAATGTTGGGAAGCCAGGAAAATGAAGCCCAAAAATCAACAACAACCTTCCCTCTTACCTATTTAATATTTTTTTTTTCATGTCCTCTAATTCTCATATTTCTAAAAAAAGAAGAGGATTTTTCCCTGAAGTTACTCCTATTTCTGAAATAGGGAGGAGAAAGTTTGTTTTACATGTTGGACACACTGAACACACTTAGANNNGGGGGTTGAATGAGTGTGGATCTCTTTTCCCAAAACTTCCCTCTTACACAAAAACTCATTAGTTAGCAATCACTATTTACTCATTTCTTATTGCTGTAATTTATAACCAATTAGATGTGAACATATATCAACAATATATAATCAACAAATCATCACCACAAGGAACACAAAGAACACAAGATGTATGTACAATTTTATTTTTATTATAGACTTCAATCCTTGGGGTTTTTCAACAACAACTGAATAGAGTACAAATCTACAAGAGCACCAACTCTATGTGCAAGGCTCAACTTACATCTTCAGCACCAACTGAGATGAGGAAAAAATCCTCCATAGATATCAATTTGTCACAGGTACACAACCTGTCAGTAGTGTTGCTCGTGTGTGTATGCACTCTGGATCACTATAGCCCACGTATGTTCACGACCAGTCTATATTACAGCCTGCATATGTCTTCTGAGTTACTTAGGGTTTTATTTTCAAGATCAACTCAGATCCTCTACAATTTTCAATCACATTTTCATCTGTCTTTCACTGTCCAATCTGATCCAGAACCAATCACAACACATCCAATATCTCCAACAACTTATTCATGCTACTCAACCACACAATATGAATGCTACTCAATCATGTATAAGAAACCAGTATACTATAGCCATGATATTAGTACTGAATCATAAGAGTGCTTCTCACTCTATCAACCAACACAAACCACATCACAACAACATATCTAGAATGACCTAGGCATTCACCATAAAACAACCAATAGTATCCATCAAGATAACAATGTAACCATACCAGAGTGTTAGTGGCAGATCTGAGCCCATAGACTGTATATCTGGAAGCTTCTTCAGTCTTCAACAACAATTCATTAGCTCAAACACTAATCTCCATGACTTCATCCACTGTACACTCTCTGTCTTCATACAACCTGCATATGTACGTGCCCTGGCTCACTTTATCCTACATACACCTCATAAAATAAGGTTTATGAACCTTCGAGACATTTTCCGTCATGATATCAAACTTGTCAAAACTTTGATGCGTCCATGAGATCCTCCATACTCTCTCTCTCTCAGAACAGATATTCAATTATGCTCAAGAGATACACAAGATATCTACACAAAGATCCTCCAAAAATGTACTTTTCACAATAGATCCTTGTCTTTTATTTACACTCTTCATTTTCTAGGTCACTTGACCCACTTCTAGGTCACTTAACCTGTTTTCCTCATTTTAGGGTTAACCACTTTCCATAAATATAAAGTTCTCCATTACTTTATCATTTAAATATTCCTCCTTGACTTTGTCACCTCTCTTTATCATTTGAATAATCTTCTTTGATTTTGTCTCTTCACTTTATTATTTAAATAATCCTTCTTGACTTTGTCACTTTACCTTATCATTTAAATAATAATTTCCTCTTTGCAAGCTCTTTGACTTCTTTTACCTTTTGGGGCTTCAAGCCAACATATGAGGGTCCTCCATCTTTGTAAGGTCATAACTCTCAAACCATGATGAGTTATGTGACATTCCACATACCACTAGAAATGGCATGACAAACACTATCCATCTAGAATAGTTTCACCAATAACTTCATTGATCTTCATCTAATTATTCCACATATAAGCATGAGTTCTCCAACCATACTTCTAGGATAACTCAACCGTAAAGCGTCTTCCCGTGAAGGATTTCATCATAAGGGGACCACTTTGGAGTTCATCCATTTGTGCACCTTATAAACCATGATAAGACTATAATGATCAATCTTTACATCCATAATGCATCATATACAAATGAAACACATTGATCCATATTAATCTATGCATTATATCAATGACATCATTCAATCAATCATCCTTTGACATCAATCAATCACTTAAAATCAATCAATGAAATCAATCAATCAAACCATTGGCATCAATGACAACATGATCCAACAATCTCCCCCTTTGGCATTGATGGCAATACCAACATTGATGTCAACACCAAAAGTTGATGTCAACATGTAGACAAGGCATGCTCTACATCAGTAGTTATCAAACATATCAATGTGACTATCTCTCCCCATCAAAAAACATAAATCACATCAATGTGACTATCTGTCCCCATTTGACATCAATGACAAAGGGCCATTCTCCCCTTGGGGCTGCCCCCCTTGTATGAATTCTCATTAGGACTTCTCCACCCTATCTGAATGTCTTTGATATTCCTTTGAATAATCTCTCCCCTTTTTAACAAGGGATATCACTTTGATGTAATGCTAAAGATACATCGTTCATACTCCCCCTGTGACCATTGCTCCCCCTGGAACTATGCCTCTATGGTCTTTATTCAAGTATAGGGCTCTTTTCTCCTCCTAGAACCATGAGAAGAAGAATGAATCCCCCCATGGGTATGTCTCCCCATATATTCTCTAGAAGATGAACAATATGCTACCATATGATGATCCTTGGACCTGTTTATGCATCAAAATCATGCCATACCAGCCATCATGAAACAAAATATATGTCAACAAGAGAATCATGAGTAGAACATCACCCAAGTACATCATGTACCAATTGTATGCCCATCATGCACAATAACCATGTACAACAACCATGTACATCAATACTATACAATGTGCCATAATATCTCATAAATGGAATGTATCAACCATATGCCAACATGTGCATCTATTGATATGCCAACCATGTGCATCTACCAACATTCCAAACAATGTGCATGTACCAATATGCCCAAAAAATTTTCCGAACCAAAATTAAAGTGTATCATAACATCCAATGAGAAACTCAAGAACCACGTTACATGATTTTCAAGCCAGAAAAAACGACAACGGGGGTCAAAAAATGACAAAAAGGGCCAAAAAAGTCTATAAATAGAAGTTGGCAGCTCATTATCAACATTGAAAATTGAAAATTGACCAAAAAGCCAAAAACACCCCTCTGTGAAAGAAATTGATTGCGGGAGATTCAATGGACGAAACAAACTTCTGCTTGGACCAAGTAAGTACAAACTAGTCCCTCCTGCATTTCCAATCTTCCTTTTTGAATTTATTTTTATTTTGTTTTTTGGAGGGGCACACACCCTTAAAAAGGTCAGCCCTGCATGTACACGGGCTGTCCAAGCACAACTCGCATATGCACGCGGGCATAGAATATTATGCTCGCGTACATCCTCAAACATATGAAAAAAATAAAATTGCATCATTTTACTCTCCTTTGAATTTGTCATTTTGAAAAATGTATGTCCATTGGAGAGAGAGAGAGCACGAGGACATTGATACAATGGTTGAGGAAGACCCTGATACTGTCACCGCATTAAAACAATGTGGGTTATGGAAATTCTTTCGGTGTCCACTCATGCAGGCACAACCCGGGCTGCTGAATGCCTTGGTGGATTACTTGCACCTAGATGCAGAGGATTTTATGCTCGAGGGGAAGTCATTGAATCCAACGACTGAGGAAATTTACTTCCTGAATGGCCTCTCAAGGAGAGGTGAACCAATCAACGTTCGATATTTTCCTCCTGGGCCACACAATATTGCTGAATTGATCGGGAAACACTGCGAGGATGGAACAGATAAAGTGGTTCCCAGGTACCGATCCACAAAATCACCAACCTATCATTAAAAGTGATAGTTTTACTTATTGGGTAGATCACTAGATCCACAACTTTACATCAGGCCTCCCGGGTGCATATGCATTGCGCAGTACAATGCTTAAATGCACAAGTGTTCGATTGGAGTACAACCTTGCTAGAGTGCATGAAGATACATCTCACAGAGTGTTGTGGGTGGAACAACAAGAAATTTGGGTTCGAGACTGTTATTTTCTCTTTCTTCTTTGAGAGGGTACCCAGTATTAGTCCTTGAGAGACAATACAGGGACACATGGCCTCCTTCCTAGCAGTGTGCAGATGGGAAGCATTGTTTCCATGACAGGGGGAAGGGAGGACCATCGAGGCCTTCGATGATACTTTTTTCAACTGGTGGTCTCGGTAGATTCCGACTATAGAGGACTACCCCTATGCTGGGATCAACTTCTCTAGAGATCCTAACATGCCCATACCTCCCAGAGTGGAGCGAGGAGAATTAGGTATGTTTTTCTTAAAAGTTTTTTAATTTTTGATTTCTTTTTTATATATATCATTTTTTATGTGTACCAGAGCACTTGACAACTATGTATATGTTATTTATAGATGTGGGACCAATGTGTCCAACTGGTTTGGTGCAAAGTAGACACCGTCCATGACCATAGGCACCAACATCAGTGACTGCTGGACCAACAACAAAAACGAGGGTACCTCCAGCCGGAGAGGTTGAGAGAGTTTTGAGATGAGTGGAGAGGAACCTGACCACACTCACATGTACTATGCCTATGGCCAAGATCTAGGATCTCCCGCCATCTATGTAGCCTCATGTTGTTGGGGTGCCATGGACATGGGTCCATCTATTTTGGCATTTAAAAAATGTTGTATTCCACTATGGCAGGGTCAATAGGCCTCGTGCTTAGCTTAGGTTGGACCATTTACATGCTGAGGAAACTTTTTGTATATTTTTGAGGGCATAAGCCCTGCGTTATATACCAGACATGTTATTTTGAGGCGCTTTCACCCACCTATGTACTCTAATACTTTCGATATATATATATATATATGTGTGTGTGTGTGTGTGTGTGTGTGTGTGTGTGTGTGTGATTTTCCTTACGTGTGTGCAATATGCCAATCTAATACTTGATTAGCTAGAGTATATGTCATTTGATTCAATCTCCTAGGAACATGGATATACGTAATGTAATCAAATAAATGTTCTAAGAGACACACCCTAAGAAATCTTCGATGTAGAGTAGGATCGTAAACGTGGTAAACCCCATTTAACTAGGACACAACCAATTGTGCATCTAAGTAGACCCAGAGGTAAGAGATACCATGTGACAAGGCACCATGAAGAAAATCTATTACTGCACTGTATTCAATGACATTATTTGTGGCATCACCTAAACATAGACCTCCAGAAGATAACAACTGGCCTTGAGATGTGAATATTACCCAAGCTACAGAAGCAAGCCTTCGAGTGTGTTGGCTAGCACCGTCCGCAAATCCAACGAACACGTCTGATTCACTTGACATCTACCACAGTGAAAAAGATGACATCAAAATGACATGTCCATAAGAAAAAAAAGAAAACAACTAAAAATGTATAAGAACTATACATATGTACAAGAAGTCACCCAAGGCAACCCACCTACGAGTAATACTTCTTAAGGTATAGCCCATTTCTAGGCTCCGCTATAGTGTTCCCTTCAAAATCATATATATGATAAGCACCCTTCTTTAATACTTCATTCACGATGAATGGTCCGAACCACATGGGTTTAAACTTTCCTGCCCCCATGGGATCCTTATCTTGTTCATAGACCAGGACAAGGTCGCATTCAGATAAAATATGAGGACGAATGGACTGATCATACTGACACTTGAATATTTGCGTGTGAGCCTCATTAGCCAAGGATGCACCACGTTGTTTCTCATCGAGTCGCTCGAGATATAATAAGCATTCTTCAAGCGGTGAAGTGTCTGGAAATAACTGTAATGCCAACTTAAGAGATGATATCTGACATTCTATAGGCAAGATTGCTTCCAACCCATAAATGAGTTGAAAAGGTGAGAAACCAATGGCAGTCTTCATAGATGTTCATTAGGCCCATAATGTCTAGTATAACATCAAATACCAATTTGACTTGGCCAAATTGATCATTTGCTGTAGAATGGTCTTGAGAGATTTATTCACAGCTTCCACTTGACCATTCTCTTGTGGGTAATAAGGTGATGAGTGTTCTTGCCTCAACCCAAGATTTGATGTTAATTTAGACATCATTTTGTTCTGAAAGTGAGTACCATGGTTAGTGAGAATCTCCTTCGGGACATCGAACCTTGCTATTATCTGATTGAACAAGAAGAGAGTTGTTGTATCTCCATCATCCTTGAATGTTGGCATAGCCTTGACCCATTTAGTAAAGTAGTTTATTGGTACGATGATATAGCGGTACCCCTTGGCTGAAGGGGGGTGGAATATAGTATAATCAATCCCCCACTTGGTGAACAGGCCAATTGTGATGATAGGAAACATAGGAACAAGGCGTGTCCTCATCTTCCATGAGAACATCTGACATAGGTGGCACTTCTTGAATGATTCAACGCAATATTTGATTAACGTTGACCAATAGTAACTAGTTTGTAGAATCTTTTGGGCTGCTGCGAACCCAGACAAATGAACGACACATGCTCCAGTGTGGCAATCATTAAGCATGAGTTCCACTTATTCATGAATGAGACATCGATGAAGGATGCAATATACACCTCGATGATACAAAGTGTCTTCTAGAATGAAATAGTTCTTGGACTGATGGTACATACGTCAATGCTCATCACGAGAAGCAGATGTGAGGCACTTCAAAGTATGGAGATGTGATAAAAAAAATATCTCCTTTAATAGGCGACTCTTCGGGTATAACATCACCTGACTTGACCGAAAGTTCCGAGATGAGTTCCGCAAAGACCAACGACTTTTTGGATTTCGCTGAAACAAAATCCATGTCAAATTCCTGGAGAATAACTATACATCTACTAATTTTTTCATCGATTACACGTCGTGTCAACACATATTGGAATGGATTCACGTCGACAATGATATGGTCTTGCAGAACAAGATATAGTGACAGAACCATTGGACAACATGAACTGCTACCAATGCAAGTTTCTCAACATGGGAGTAGTTGAGTTCTGGTTCAACCAAGCCTCGAATCAAGTAGTAAATCGCGTGCTCTTAAAGAAAATTGTCCTCTTGAACCAAGACCATGTTGATGGTCGACTCTGCAACATCCAAGTACAATAAGAAATCTTTATTATAATTGGGTGGCCAAAGCAGGGGGTCAGATGTGAGGGAGCGTTTCAATGCTTCGAAAGAGTGCTGAGTGGCTTCGTCCCAATGGAAAGGAATGCCCTTCTTTAGTAAACACATGAACCCTTTGTTGAAATATTGTAACTGCAAAGAGTATTCTTAATATTTTTGATATATTATTTATAGGATCAATCCCCATTGTGGATTGATCATGTCGGTTATTGTAATAGGACCAAATCCCCTTTTGTGGATTGGTCAATAGACAATTATAATAGGCAGAATAAGAAGTTGGCCCCAACAGTTAATAAGAAAACCCAGAAATATAATAAAGGTGGGTTTACCCACCCAGTTGGAGAAGTCGGCCCTGCCAGTGAAGAGACACTTCACACGTGCCAGACTTGTATAAATAAAGGAGGATAGTGCCTCACTTGGATATAACTCACTTGCTCAGTTTGAGAGACAAGTTCTGATCTATTACCGGCAAAGGAGAGAGAGAGTGGCACATATCTTGGAGAGGACTTTCTGTTTTAGCATAGAGATCTCTTGGCATTGTATTGGCTATCTATATTAAGGAATTTTTGTTGGGTTTTCTTCCCCTAGAGGGTTTCCCAAGATAAATGTTGTGTCTCTTTTGATTGTGTATTTCTTAGTGATCTTGGATTATGCTATTGTTATCTAATGAAATGGATACATCTATAATAATGGATTAAACATTAACATGGTATCAGAGCCAAGCTGAAGGAAGCATATTTCACAAGAGTAAAAATGTCACTATTGCAGTACCTGCAAATTAGGGTTTTTCAAAAGTGAATCTTTTCATCCCTAAAACTATATAGAAAGTTGCGCCCTCCCCTAAGGATCAATTTGGCGTCATCAACGGACCTTTTCAATGGTTAGATATCCCTGAAAGTGAAACCCTAGTTTCAAAAAGTACCAGAAAACCAGAGTACCAGAAGTACCAGAAGTACCAGAAAACTAGAAGCACCAGTCCAGAAATCCACAGATAAAGTTTGAGGGGGTAAAAGTTGGATTTTTGAAATTCTAACTGCACCAGCTAACTTCCCTCAACTCAGCGCATCTATCCCCTGGATCAGATTTTCAAAATTCAAAGTTTGAAAAATTAGGGTTTCCTCATAAAACCCTAAGTTGCAGTTGCAGTTGTAGTCTCAAAACCAGTTGCAGTAGCAGTACCAATTGCAGTTGCAATCACAGAACTAGTTGCAATCATCCTTCAAGTTTTCTTAAGAGTCGGTAATGATTACCGCTGCTACCAGATGGAGCCACTACCTGCAAATGCCATCAAAGGTATGTACTCACATATGTTTAATGGTTAAATGCTAAAGAGTATTTGTAGGAGAAGGGATCTCTTTCCATAGATCTAGAAGGATCTCAAGATCCAACTCATTCAGAGGAATGATGCAACCCAGGTGTGATTATTCTGATATGCATCTATTTTTCATGACATTGTTTTAATCAGTGTTGCATGATGAAGCTATGATCAAATTACTAGAAGGATTGAAAGTTGATCATAGAGCTTATCCTCTAACCTAAACTTTTGTCAAGATAGCATACAAGATAGCATATTGTCTTAGTACAAAAAACAGGTTGAAGAAAGCACTCATCATCTTGACTGAAGGAGACTTGGAAGAAAAGCAAGCACTCATTCTTGAAGACAAGGCTCTAGGTTTGATTAAATCAAGTTGATAATATTCAAAGGTACACATGACAAGCTGATGATTATAGTTAAGATAACAGTCATCGTAAATTATTATAATTGATATCATGTGAGCATATAGAGGTAAATACTTTGCCTGATACAACTAACACCTCCTCTAGGAGAAACCTCGTGTGTTAGTTCTAGGTCGCCATGGAAGAATTCTTGGTCACAACACTATGAGAGTGTTGACCTCACTTCGTATTGTATTCCTTACCTTTAATATTTGATTCAGATAAATTATAAGTAATAGCTCTAAAGGAGCTACTGTGATGATTGTTCGTGCTATTACTTTATATTATCAGAAGGATATTACTCTTGCTTGTTGTTCTGCTGACCTTGCTGCAGGTCATGTGAGGAAGCAATAGTGAGGGTTGCAGAAGGCAACATACTAAAGGAGAAACCTTAAAAGAATCAATCATCATTGAAAATAAGAAGGTGGCTTGTATAAGCTAAAGGGTCACTCAAAAGCTGCCATGACCCACGCTATTGAAAAATCCATGTGAACTCTAGAATATTAGCTCACATAAACTACAAGGCGCTATCATAAATATGAAAAGCGGTCACACGTTTACCAGAACTCAAAGGTGACCATGAAGGCATATGCAATGGATGTGCACAAGGGAAGAACATCAAGAACCCACTTCTGAAGAGGGATAGCAAGGCAAAAGGGGTCCTAGAACTCATTCATTCAGATGTATGTGGCCCAATGCCATCTTTCTCCATTAATGGGTATGTATACTATGTATCATTCATTAATGATTATTCTCGTAAAAGACTTGGATATATTTGAAGTGTTCAACAAGATCAAGGAATTCAAAGCCTTGATAGAAAACCCTTCTGTAAGGAAGATTAAGATACTTAGGTCAGATAATGGAGGAGAATATACCTCAAAAGAGTTCGTGAAATTCCGCAAAGATGTTGGGATCAAGATCCCCAACAAAATGGTGTAGCTGAACAGAAGAACAGAACCATACTGGAATTTGTGAAGACTATGATCCATGATCAAGATATTCCTATGTGCTTATGGGCAGAAGCAACAATGACAGTTGTTTATGTGCAAAACCGATTATCCCATAGCACACTTAGGCTCAAGACACCGGAAAAGATGTTCATTGGAAAGAAGCCAGAGGTAATCCCTCTCAAAATATTTGGCTATCGATTGTTTATTCATATACCTAAAGAAAATAGAAACAAGTTGGACCCTTCAGGAAAGAAGGGAATATTTGTGGGGTCTCCAAGGCCTCCAGAATCTATATACTAGGTCACCGCCACATTGAGATCAGTAGGGACATGACCATTGATGAAGAAGCAACAATTAAGAAATCAAGAATATTCTATCTTAAAGAAGTATATGAAGAGGAACCCGTAATTCCCAATAGTGCAGAATCCATGAGGGAAGTTCCCAGAGATGCAGAACCAGAGAGGGAATTTGTAACTTCCCCTGATGAGGAGGCTCCTGAAGACCATGATATAACATAAGTTCAAGAACCTCCTCAAATGACCTTCTCCCATAAAATAAAGCCTGCTTGGGAAAGAGAGCTTATTCAAGATGGAGAGAAGTATGGTGTTCCAGAAGGAAACTCGAGATAGGTGAAAAGACCAAAGCCATTCTCCAGTTACACGACTTTGATGTGTGATCTCCTAGATGAGGAGACTACCTGCTTTGAAGAAGCCATTCAAAAGAAGGAATGGGCAGATGCCATGACAGAGGAATACAAATCCATAATAAAGAACGATGTATGGGAAATAGTTCCCAGACCAAAAACTAAGGATGTGGTATCATCAAAATGGCTCTTCAAAATAAAACATGCTGTTGATGGAAGTATTGAGAAATATAAAGCAAGATTTGTTGCTCGTGGATTTTCCCATAAAGAAGGCATTGACTATGAAGAGACATTCGCTCCTGTAGCCAGATAGACTTTGATTAGAACCATCATAGCTCTTGCATCTAAAATGAAATGGAAGTTGCACCAGATGGACATGAAGACAACCTTCCTGGATGGTGTTATCGAAGAGGAAGTGTATATAGAGAAACCCCAAGGATTTGAGGTTGAAGACAAGAAGTCTCATGTCTGCAGATTAAAGAAATCCTTATACAGATTGAAGCAAGATCCTAGAGCTTGGTATGGCCATATAGACAGTTTCTTGATAATCTTGGGCTTTACTAAGAGTAAAGCTGATTCAAATCTCTACTTCAAAATTATGAACGATGAGCTAGTAATACTATTGTTGTATGTGGATGACTTATTCTTAACTGGAGATGAAAAGATCATCACCGAATGTAAGAAGAGACTCGCTTCATAATTTGAGATGAAATACCTCATCCTAATGCACTATTTCCTAGGTCTTGAGGTATGACAGAGTCTAGAGAGGATCTTCTTTAACCAAGGGAAGTACACAATCAAAATTCTGAAGAGATTCGACATGTTGGAATGCAAGCCCATGAATACACCCATGGAAGCGAAGATGAAGCTACTGGTCGATACTTTGTTAGACTTGATAGAGGCCACATTGTACAGACATATTATTGGATCGTTGATGTACTTGACGAACACCAGACCAAACATTTGTTTTTCCATGAACACCTTGAGTCAGTTTCTGGTAGAACCTAGACATGTTCACCTAGTGGCTGCAAAACATGTGATGAGGTACCTTAAAGGTACATTAGATTGTGTTTTTAGTTATGACAGAGATCATAATTTCACATTGAGTGGATACACTGATTTAGATTGGGCAGGAAGCGTTGCTGACAGAAAAAGAAATTTCGGATGCTGTTTCAGTTTGGGATCAACCATGATCTCATGGAAAAGTAGGAAGCAATCCAGTATTGCTCTCAGCACAATGGAAGCATAGTACATTGCCGCATGTTCTGCTAGCTGTGAAGCTATATGGCTTTGAAAGTTGCTGACTGGTCTATTTGAACTAGAAATGGAAGTAACCCTGATCCTATGTGACAACCAGAGCTGCATAAAGATGACAGAGAATCCTGTATTCCATGACATATCGAAGCACATAGAAATTTGCTATCATTACATCCGTGACATGGTGCAGAGAGGAGCCTTGAAGCTCCTGTATGTTAGCACAGATGAACATGCTACTGATGTGTTGACCAAACCTCTATCTCGTGTAAAGTTTGAACACTTTTGAGATAAGCTTGGTATAGTCTGAAAGGACCCTCCCTAAAAGGGGGAGTATATGTGTTCCTTGCTTCTGACCTCGTTGTTAGATGTAAAGCAAGATGACTCCTTGCTTCTGACCTCGCTATTAGACATAAAGTAAGATGATGTGTGTGTTCCTTGCTTCTGACCTCACTGTTAGACGTAAAGCAAGATGATTCCTTTCTTCTAACCTAGCTATTAGATGTAAAGCAAGATGATGTGTGTGTTCCTTGCTTTTGACCTCACTGTTAGATGTAAAGCAAGATGATTCCTTGCTTTTGACCTTGTTGTTAGATGTAAAGCAAGATGATGTGTGTGTTCCTTGCTTCTAACCTCACTGTTAGACGTAAAGCAAGATGATTCCTTGCTTCTGACCTCGCTGTTAGACGTAAAGCAAGATGATGTGCGTGTTCCTTGCTTCTGACCTCGTGGTTAGACGTAAAGCAAGATGATTCCTTACTTCTGACCTCGCTATTAGATGTAAAGCAAGATGACTCCTTGCTTCTAACCTTCCTGTTAGACATAAAGCAAGATGATGTGTGTGTTCCTTGCTTCTGACCTCACTGTTAGACATAAAGCAAGATGACTCCTTGCTTCTGACCTAGTTGTTAGACGTAAAGCAAGATGATGTGTTCCTTGCTTTTGACCTAGTTGTTAGATGTAAAGAAAGATGATGCATACCTTGCTTCTGACCTAGTTGTTAGACGTAAAGCAAGATGATGTGTTACATGCTTCTGACCCAGTTGTTAGACGTAAAGCAAGATGATTTATACCTTGCTTCTAACCTAGTTGTTAGACATAAAGGAAGATGTGACTTGCACTGAGCTACCAGCTTAGAAACTATGACATAGAGCTAGTTTAGTACTATGATGGGCCAGCCTAGTGCTGTGATGAGGTATCATTTTATACTGATACATATTGATGTAGATGATGATGGCATTCCTTTGAGAATGATGATGTTGCCGATGAAGAAAACTTTCGATGATTTATAGATACACCAACCAAGATGATATTGATGATGCTGTCCTCCCACTTGATGCTGTTGATGATGCTGTCCTCTCTCTCTCTCTCTCATGATGCTACTGAAGAATACCCTTTTTGTTAAGGGGGAGTGTTGAAATATTGTAACTACAAAGAGTATTCTTAATATTTTGATATATTATTTATAGGATTAATCCCCATTGTGGATTGATCATGTCAGTTATTGTAATAGGACCAAATCCCCTTTTGTGGATTGGTCAATAGACAATTATAATAGGCAGAATAAGAAGTCGGCCCCAACAGTTAATAAGAAAACACAGAAATATAATAAAGGTGGGTTTACCCACCCAGTTGGAGAAGTTGGCCTTGCCAGTGAAGAGACACTTCACACGTGCCAGACTTGTATAAATAAAGGAGGATAGCACCTCACTTGGATATAACTCACTTGCTCAGTTTGAGAGACAAGTTCTGATCTATTACCGGCAAAGGAGAGAGAGAGTGGCACATATCTTGGAGAGGACTTTTTGTTTTAGCATAGAGATCTCTTGG